>ML780739.1:544164-569810 GCA_009831015.1 Picea engelmannii
CTGAAACTCCTCTAATTTTCACTCCTTGAATCCTCCCCAAAAAGAGGTTATAGAAAGAATGGTAGACTTTATTCAATTCTGGTCTGTTCAGAAGACCCAACTTGTACAGCATGTCCCGCGCTCAATATTTAACATCTAATTCTAAAACTTGCACACAAGAAACTACAGTCTGTAATCTTTCCAATGGAAGCTGTCCCACTGCATGTGGAGTCTGTATGAAAAAGTTATGACTGTTTTACCCAGAACACTTGTTTATTGACTAGTTTCAGGACTGGTCACAAACCCTATATTCCACAGAGTGTATCTCCATAATTATAGAAAATCAAGAGCTGAAATTTTTACCAGAGGTACCTTGATATGTCTTCTCAATACCATAGGTATTTCACCATCTGAATCGTTCTATAAAACAATTTATAGCAAAAATGGTAAGATGACCTGAAAATAACATACCTTAGAACACATCACCAAAAGACTTCATCCTCCCTTGAAATCCGGCCTTCTTTTACTTCTTCTTCCCTCTAAAATTCGAATTGTATCAAATGAATGTATAATGATATTTATTTATACCATTTATGTCACTTTCTTTTAACATTAGGGCCGACCTGACACTTTCTTATTTTGTAATTATTTTCGGGGCCTACATGTACTTCCTTTTTCAATTCACTTTGTCATCTTCAAAAATTCATTTCTCCTCAACCATGAGGATCCATGTGATGTGACACATACCACCAGAAACATCATGATGTATACTATCCATTCATGGGTGTTTTATATGCATGTGTATTTTCCTTCATGTCCAAATACCTTTATCAATCTTGCGGTCCAAAACCCATGACTAGGGTTGACATCAATGACAACAATCAATCTTCCAACACAACAAGGCTCCCCCTCTTGAGATTTTTAATATTTCAAACTTAGAATAATTTTCTATGTCCTCGAAGGATCCGACCTTCGCTTCTCCTGGGAAATGGATTCCTGAATCTCGACAACACTTTCCTAGAGTGTTATTCCTCCTGAGTTTCATCTGGTGCAGACTTCGATTTCCCACGTACTCCTTGCGTCTAAGGGATCTCAATAACTCAGATCCAAGGGATTTCTCACAGAGAAATTATTCCCCCAATCTCTGTGTGTTCTCTTATGGCTCGATGCACACCTTGCAGAGCTTTAAATGAAGAGAAACAATTGAAACTGAAAAACTAACATTCACAGTTTCCTACTCTCCTAAAGAGATTCATTCACTTGCTCATAAGAACAGAAATATCAGGAAATTGCAAACACCGATCATACAACATGTATTTGGTTCAATTTTCCTTCTATTATATTCACAAGTACTAAAAATGGCTACAAATTACATTCAAATTACAGTAACTCAAAAACTGAGATCTCCTTCTAACTCACAATTCTCTCTTACAACTAATTTCTCTCTGTATTGCAGCTAACCCCATCTGGGCATACAAACTTCTACTTAACTCAAAAATATTTCTAGGGTTCCCCCTGGCTACTTGCCTACTCTAAAATTCATCCTATGCTATCTTAGTCCAGTCACACTCCAGAGTTGTAGTGGAAACTCCTGCTCCGCTTGCAATTTCCAAAACGTGCCTCAAAGGGTAAAATTCTACACCAGTTCAAGCATGCCTCCAAAGGTAAATTTCGGCGCTGAGTTAAGGTGGATTTCAAAATCGGCTGCAGTTGTTGTCGTTGAAGTTCTGGAAGAACTCCCACGTGCTCAGTGGTCCTTCCTCTGCATATTTGCCAATGATGCTCGTGCATCAATTAGGGTTTAAAAGAAAAACATGTGTTTCTTATGCATGAGTGTGCATTTTTAGATGTGGAGACTATAACAAGATTTAATTAGGGTTTTATGAAACAACAGAAACCAAATTAATCCTTCCATTATTTTCCAAATGGTTAGCATGAAAAATCAATAATGGAAACAATGAGGGTTGGATGGGTGGAAAATTGTAACATACCTATCCTACAATAAGGAATAAAATATTTTATGCCTTAGGCTTGCATTTTAGATTACATAGAGTACGTAGTGGACATTTTCAAACAAAAAACCTTCTGATGTGCATAAAGGGTAAAAATTGTCTTGTAAAACAAAGAGGTCAAATTGTTAAAATTGGCCTTATTGAAATGCATGCCAAACGAAGGGAAATGCATGCTCAATGGTGGAATTAGTATGATTATATTAGGTATATATAGGCCTATTAAACAATAATTCCCTGAAATAAATTATGCATGCCCAATGGTGAAAAATGCATGCCCTAAAAAGGAAAAGTGCATAGAATGCATGAAAATAGGGAAGATGGCAAATGCGTGCCCTAGGAATAAAAATGCATGCCTTTTGTTAGTAATTGTATGTTGACCTTATGAAATTACATGAAAACATGGTATTGAGGAAAATGCACGCCCTGTAAGGGAAAAATGCACGTCTCAAGTTGAAACTGGCCTTGTTGAAATGCATGTCAGATCGAGGGAAACACACACTGAATGGTGAAATTGGTATGATTATATAAGGGATATATAGGCTTATGAAAAATCCATCCCTTAAAATAAATTATGCATGTCCCATGGTGAAAAATGCATAAAATGAACGAAAATAAGGAAGATGGCAAATGCACACCCTAGGAAGAAAAATGCATGCCTTGTGTTGGTATATGTATGTTGACCTTATGAAATTACATGAAAACGGGGTATTGAGGAAAATGCATGCCCTGTGAGGGAAAAATGCACGTCTCAACTTGAAAATGGCCTTGTTGAAGGCACACTAGATTGAGGGAAATGCATGCCCAATGGTGAAGTTGGTATGATTATATCAAGGATATCTAGGCTTATGAAGCATCCATTCCTTCATATAATTTATGCATAACCCATGGTGAAAAATGCACTTGATCCAGATGGATCTCGGTGGCCAACCACCTTTTCCATTGAATCACCATTTTAAGCATGTGGTTTTGATAAGCCATGATAGTCACCCTTTTGATGGGGAATGGAATGTAATGTCGTCTTTATTTGTTAATTACAGACATCATGTAATGATTTTCTAGTCGTCTTATGTACATGCCTACAACATAGCGTTAATGCACCAAATCCCATTAGAACTTCATTGTTAAGCACGCTCAGGCTAGAGTAGTACTGGGATGGGTGTCCTCCTGAGAAGTCCTAGTGTTTAACATGCCTTTGGCATTTTATAAACTTAGTCCAATTTATCCCACATGCATCATGAGAATTTTCCCCCTCTCACTCTCTCAAATATAATTGAGGTAAAGGATTCCCTTTAAGCATGCAATGGAGTGTGATGTAAAGCTTGTTGCGAATGAAGCATAGCCAACATCTATTTCTTTTCAGAGGTAGGCTACCCCATTCTACCAGTTTGTGTTCTACATTATTCATTAATAGAATTTAATTTTCACTATATTTTTGTCTTCTCTGAATTATCTCTGCTATTTCCTTATTATATATCAGTTATATTTTTGTCATCATGTAGTTCTCAAAATAATATGGATCAGTGGTATCAGATCAGGATGCTCCTTTTCATTTCTCAGAGCAGGTCCCCAATGAGGTCAGGGTATAGAGAGTTGGGTCTCGAGCTAGTTTCATTTTAGGACAACTGCTCTCGCCAACCCAAGCAACCTCACATGGTGGAAGAAAAGAGAGATGAAAAAGTAGGAGATTCTTTCAAGATGTTTCTCGAGGAATCCTTTGTCCGATAGAGGAACGAGATGATGGATAACTTTGCTCAGATCCTTGGAAGACTATCGATGGCAGCGGCTAAGGAATATTAAAAAAGAAGTCAGTTTGCAAGTGTGATACCCTTCAAGGTACCAGTCAATTTTAATATCTCCTTATTTGGAGGCCATATAGATGCAGATGATCTAGAAAAATGGTTGAATCTACTAGAAGGTTATTACTCTATCCAAAAAAAATCCGACACTGAAAAGATCACCTTTGTGCTCCTTACATCCATTCCCCATGTAAGATATTGGTGGGAAGGTTACAAGGAGAGGTACATTGTCTATGAATCTACACTATTTGAGAGAGAACCCACTTGGGCAGCCTTTGTAGATGCCCAAAAGGAGGAGTTCTACCCTGTTGGAAACTATGATGACCAATACATGAGATGGACAACTCTACATCAGAAAAGAGACCAGACAGTGTCGGAGCACACCAACATATTTCATACCTTGCACTCAAAGCTGGGTATCGAAGAATCTGAGTAACACTTGGTTTTGAAGTATCGTAGTCATCTACACAGGTACATCTAAACATATATGGATTTCTTGGGCATCTCCTCACTGGGAGTTTCTTATCGATTTGAAGTCAAAATTGAGCAAAAATTCAAGTAGTAGAGTAAGTGGGAGAAGCATGGAAAAGGAAAATCTAACTCACATAATGAAGGACAGAGCAAGGAAGGCCAAATTCAAGAGAGCTAGTCCCAGATGTAGGCCAAGAAGGGTAATGGGAAGTCTAAGAAAGACACCAGAAAGTGGTGTGAGTTCCACAACATCCCTTTGCACAACACTGATGAATGTTTCTCAATATAGTCATTGGTGATCAATCTCAAAGACAAAGAGTCGAACCCCGACTTGGACCCTAATTCAGAAAATAATAAAAGGAGACAGATCATTGATGTAGAACCCACTGCTACTGTTGCATATACAACAATCCAACCAAAAGAGGATCCTAAGCAGGGGGAGTGGCTCTTCCATTCACAGTTGTGGGTGAAGGGGACCCCACTACATTTTATTTTTGATATCAGAAGCTAAAATAACATCATCTCAGTACAGGTTTTCAAGCAGTTTGATTTTCCAAAAACACCACACCCTCATCCATACAACATTGGGTGTCTTTGCCAGGGTCAAGATATTCATGTCAGCCAACAGTGGTATCTATCCTACAGCATCAAGCCCTTCAAGGATGAGGTATTGTGTGATAATTCCCCACTGGAGGTATTTGATGTTCTATTAGGCCAGCCATATATGTGGAGGCATCATGTTTTTCATGAGTCTCGACCCCGTAGTGTCATTTTACTCTGCGGGGTCAACTATACTGGATACCAGAGGTAGTTCCAACTATTGTCCCACCAAAACAATGCCACAAAGTAATCTCTCATACTGCAAAGCTTAGCCTCTTCATAATCCGATTAGAAGGTGAACATAAGGACACTGCAACCAATGTAGCCTCAACCCAAGACCTTTATATCTAGCAAAATCAAACCAACAAGATTGTAGAAGAGTACCAAGATGTTCTTACTACACCTACGGGGGTTCCTCCACACTACCCAGTCATTCAAGGTTATAACAAAACCCTTCATAGTCTTCATGTTGCATCTTCACCAACATAGTCCTCCCAAACTCAGGTAGATCATGTAGCTAGATTGGTTGAACAGATCCAACCCCTCTAAAAGCAGGTTCATGACAGCCTTCAACAAGTTAAGCAGGACAACTTCTTTAGCAAGGCAAGCAACACACCAAGATTTAGATTTAGCAGAAGTCTCCCCGTCTCCTAAGGGAACTTGACATAATGAGGACCATTTCTTCCTAAAGGAGGAGGAATGATTCAAATGGATCTCAGTGGCCATCCACCTTTTCCATTGAATCACCATTTTGAGCTTGTCGTTTTGATAAACCATGATATTCACGCTTTTGATGGGGAATGGAATGTAATTTCATCTTCATTTTTTAATTACAGAAATCATGTAATGATTTCCTAGTGGTATTATGTACATGCCTACAACATAGCGTTAATGCACTGGATCCCATTAGAACATTGCAGTTAAGCGCCCTCGAGCTAGATTAGTATTGGGATGGGTAACCGCCTGGGAAGTCCTAGTGTTTTACATGCCTATGGCATTTTATAAACTTAGTCAAATTTATCCCACATGCATCATGGGAATTTTTCTCCTCTCACTCTATCATATATAATTGAGGTGAAGGAGGCCCTTTAACCATGCAATGGAGTGTGATGTAAATCTTGTTTCAAATGAAGCGTAGCCAACATCTCTTTCTTTTCAGAGATATGCTACCACATTCTGCCAATTTGTGTTCTACAATTTTTTTCTCTCTTGTTCATTAATAGAAGTTGGTTTTCACTATATTTATGTTTTCTCCACATTATTTTTTTTATTTCCTTGTTATATATCGGTTATATTTTTGTCTTCATGTCGTTCTCAAAATAATCTGGATGAGCACTCTCTAAAAAAGGAAAAATGCATGAAAATAGGGAAAATGACAAATGCATGCCCTAGGAAGAAAAACGCATGCCTTGTGTTGGTAATTGTATAGTGACCTTATGAAATTACATGAAAATAGGGAATTGAGGAAAATGCATGCACTCTAAGGGAAAAATTTGTGTCTCAAGTTGAAATTGCACATTGAGGGCATGGGATTGCGTGTGTACATAGTAAGGAGGAATATGCACATCTTGTCAATGACAAATTCACACCTACACTGTAAAAATGCACACCCTTGACATGTTATGCAACCCTGTGTTGGCCTAAACCCTAAGTTGTTCTTCCTTAGACCATATTAATTTTTTTCATAGAAATATGAATGAAAATGGATGTTGATCCATTTTGTATGATTGATGCTACTATGGCATATCTTATAACAACCATGAACCCATGTTTGAAAAGTTATTTGGAAACACACATATGTATTTAACCTTGTATGTTGAGTTGTTTCTCGAGTGCCAAAATATTAGAAATGTGAAGTACTTGTAAAACTCCCACACCTATGATTTAGTTCAAATTCATGTGAGATATCTTGCTTACCATTTAATTTGAGATTGAGTGTGTGTTTTTGTATTATAGTTGGAAATGTTTGTAATTTTTCTTTCAAAATTACCCTGACACATTCTAGGCAAGGATGGTTTTAAGGATGGAAATTTATATTAACATGTAGAAACTTGGGCTAATTGTACAAGTCCTTAATATGAAAAATGTAAAATGTTTGGCGATAGTTTTGTAAAAATATTTAAATTTCTAAGAATTTTATATAGTTTCTATAAAATTTTGGCGATTTTTAAGGTAAAATAATCTTATTCTATTGAATTTGGGAAAATTATTTAAAAAAAAAATGGAAATTAGCGATTTTTTTGTTGGGAAAAACCATGGAAAATTATCCCAAAGGCGAAATTTAGCCCCGAAAATCATCTATGATTCTAGGAATAATTTTTTTTTCCAAGTTACAATGTCCGGGGAAAACCCCTGAGTACTTCCCCTCATTTATAGGATGGAAATTTTTCATTAATTCTCAAAAATCCCAATTCCATTGTTAAAAAATGCTACAAATCTACTTGATTGTTCTTATAAAAAAGCACGCCAAGTTTTGTAAAAGTGTTATTTGTAATAAATTATATCTTATCTATAAATATTAATTTACTTCCCTTAACAAAAGTATAAAAAAAATACCTATATAACCCTAAATCATTTAAAAAAAATCAATTTCCTTCCAATGGTTTCCTTAGTGTGAGCATAATTTTCACAACTTCCATTCCTTAGCATCCATTCATGCTAGTGTAGATTCCTCAAAAAAACATTTCATCTTTGAACCCATAAAACCATGGCCACAATTGAAATAGGTATGTTCTCTACCATGGGAGAAGTAATTGAAACAGGTGCTTCCCAAGATGAAAACTTCACTGTCAACAAATTCCAGGAGCGTATTGATGCATGGAGAGACACAATTAATTGTCCAACATGTATGCAAAATATCCCGAGAAGAGAAAAGGTTTTTGACTTTCTTTTTGGACCCTTCCATTTTTAAAATGATGAGATAGATATGGCCATAGCTAATTATGATGGCATAGCTATGGAAATGAAACTATTTGCTTAGACATTGATTTTCTTACAAGAGAAACAAAACTTCCACGTAGAGGGGGAGCTAAAAAAGGCCAAATTCATGAAGAAGAACATGGCATTAAGGCTGACTATCATATCCAGAATGGGTTACTCTACAAGATAAACAAGCTCTGTGTTCCTAAAGGTGAAATATTGCATCTTATCAGAGAGTCTCACACCTCCAAGGTTGGAGGACATTTTGGTGTTGGGAAGGCATTTGTTAACTTGCAAAGGTATGTGTATTGGCCCAGAATGCAAGAATATGTAGATCAATATATTACCAGATGCATAATGTGTTATACCAACAAGCCCATAAATAGAAAACAAGGTCTATACCATCCCTCAACTATACCCATTCAACCTTGGGAAAGAATTTCCATGGATTTTGTGGGTGGTTTACCAACAACTCAAAAGGGACATGAATATTCATTTGTGGTAGTTGATAGGTTAAGCAAGACATGCATTCTTATGCCTTGTAAAAATATCATCAAAGGACAAGAAGAAACAAACATGTTCTTTGAATAGGTCTAGGTGCACTTTGTGATACCAAGGAGCGTCATCTTAGACAAGGATACTTTATTTATCAATTCCTTTTGAATACACTTTGGGAGAAGATGGACATGAAGTTGAAGAGATCTACAAAATTTCATGCATAGAAAGATGGGAAAATACAAGTAGTCAACATGACGTTGGTATATCTTTTGAGGGGTTACAATAAGAAAGATCCAAAGACATGGGATAAAAATTTGATCTACATTCAACACTCTTATAACATAACAGTTCATACTTCTACTGGTAAGTCCCCTTTTGAAACTTTCTTTGGATATTTCCATATTTTCTCTTGGATATTGTTTATGGACATCAAGAAGGAGTGATGGAATACATCATATGAGAAGCATTGAAAGCAAATAAATTTGTTGAAAAGATTAGAAAGATCCATTTGAAAGTACAAAAGATGTTGAACAAGTCATAGACAGTTATGCCTCTTGCAAGATGACCTACCTTGTTGACCACCATGGTACAAGTGGATGTCACGTCAACCGCCATTACTCACACATATAGGTATATCCATGTGTGGACTTTAAATAATATTCTATAAGGTCCAAACCTTATCAATAATTGAGTGTTGACGATGCAAAATCCCTAACCCTAGACGACTATCAAGCTATGTTAAATATGAGTTGTTAGGAGGAGAAAGGGTTCCATTCTTGATCTGATTTGTGAGAAGAATGTAATGAAAACATGGATGTATAATATTAACATAGAGACATAGTGAACAACAAAAAATACACATAAAACTTGACTTCTATTAAATAAGAAATATGTTGAAAACTGTAAAATGCAAACTGAAAACAAGCTTGTTAGAATGGTGGCAGCTTATTTCTTAGAAGAGATGTGACAGCTACGCTCATTCACAAGAAGATGAGTAAAATGAGACTCTAAAGGAATTTTTACAGTAAAAATGAATTAAAAAAACATAGACATCCAAGAACATAACCCTAGGAGATGAAGCAACAAAAGTCATGTGGGCCTCGTTGGGGTAAGTTAGGACATCAACTTCTCATGATCGTAACTTTTGCATACGATCTTCATATAGGCCGCATGATAGCTCATTGGAAAATTCTTGATGAACATATTCATTTAGGGAGATAAATTAGAGCCTTTGGCCATCATTTAGTTTCCTGGTCACTAAAAAGCATCGTTTAGGCCCTCAAAATGGCCTTAGAAGTTTGGGAACTAAAAAACTACTAAAAGTAGTAAGTTGCCAAAATTTTGTTTTTGAACCAATTGGAATAGGTGGGTGGACACCGAGATACTCCTATATCAATCCTCCCCCCTTAGGAATCAACGGTCTCCATTTCATTGAGTTCCCCCATGAGATGAGGAATTTTTTGTTGAATTTGGCCCCGGATAAGCCATGTTCCTTGGTGGAGGAGTTGCCCTGCTTTGACAACCCAATAAATTTAGATCCTCTACTGGCGAGTGCCATTGACTTGTGTTTCCATGATCTAATCAGTGGATGCATTTTCCATGCAGTAAGGGTTGAGATATGTTGGTGTCAATTGTTCTACTATCTCTAAGGTGTCCAATAATTGTGGAAAATAAGGTTGAAGGAGGTCCACATTGAAAATTGGGTGCAAGCCAAGGAAGGGGGGAAGGTTGAGCTCAAAAGATTTGTCACCCATAGCCTTGGTGATGGTGTAAGGTCTGCAACAGAGTGTACGAAGCTTTCGATGAGGCCCTGTAAGGTTTTCTTTTTGCAAGTGCAACCAAAATTTGTCTCCCACCTTAAAACGATGTTGATCATAGTGTTGCTTGTACTTGGTATTGAACTTCTGTAAAATATATTGAACATGTTGGTGGATGTGTTGGATCTACTCAATGAACTGGGTGGATTTTTCAACTTCAATTGGAGCATACAACGATTCTTCCTGGGTGGCTGTAAGGGGTACTGTAACATCCCTGGGACCCAATGGTTGAAATCCCAACCCCACCTGAAATAATTTGCATTCAGTTGAGATATGTATGGATCTGTTGTATTTGTGCTAAAAATAGAGAAGAATATCATCCCATGTGTGTGGGTTCTTGGAATTTTACATGCACAGGATGTGCACGATCATCTGATTGACGACCTCGGTTTGGTCATCTGTATAAGGGTGGAAGGCAGTGGATTTGGTGATCTTGGTGTCCATCAATGACCAGAGGCTCGACCAGAATGTGATGAGGAATCAAATGTCCCAATCTGAGATAATGGTTTTTGGGATCCCAAAGTGTACCCACTCATTCAAAGAAGATATTGGAAGTGGCCTCCATTGTGATGCTCTTCTTCTAGGCAGCCAGAATTGCCATCTTGGAAAAGAGATCAACCACAAAAAAAGTCATTTCCGTGCTTGGTGGATAGAAATCCTGACATGTATTCCATTGAGATTGATTCATAGGTTCTATCAAGAGTAGGCAGAGGAGTGTACAGGTCATGTTTCTTAGTGGATGGTTTGGAAATAGTGCAGGAAATGCAAGACCGAATATACTTGCTGACATCCTGTCGAAGTTTTGGCTAGTAGAAATTTCACTGTGACACTGCCACTATCTTTTCCATACCGAAGTGTCCTACCACCCAAATTTAGTGGGATTCCCAAATCAGCTTCGCTCACTTTCTTGACTGAATGTAGAGATGGCCCAGATGGCACAACAACCCATCTTGAAGATGGAAATTAGTGAGAATTATGTTTGCATCCAACATTTGGTAGGTGTTGGCGAAGTCAGGATCTGTCTCATAGAGGTGGGTCCATCCAGAGCTCTCGTGGCCACAAGAGTCTATCATTGTGGTGATTTTCATGATAGAAGGTCAGCTTATGCAATTAGTGGCTCAGTTGGTACTTCTTATTTTATATTTGATGTTGAGGTCGAACTGCTGCAAATATGTGGGCCACTTCTGATGGTGGTCATTCTACAATTTTCCTTGTGTCTGCATGAACTGCAATAGCTTATGATCAGTGCGGGTGACTGTCTCATTCCCGAGAATATAATGCCTCCACTAGTGGCAGTCTTGCATAATGGAGTACATTTATTTTTTGTAAGTAGGGTACTTATAGATGACATTTGATAGTGTCTAACTATTATAGGCTATGAGGTGGTCGTGTTGAGTGAGGACTACGCCCACGGCATAGTCAAAATCATCTATCTCAATCTCAAATTGTTTTTTCAGGTTAGGTAATGAAACCACTAGGGTTGAGCACAAGAGTTGCTTGAACACTTTCTGTTGGGACATGCCCCACACAAATTTTTCCTTAACACCACCCCTGGGTATTTGGCTGAGGGCCCATGCAATATGGGAGAGTCCCAACATGAACATGTGATAGAAATTGGCAAGGCCTAAGAATATTTGCAGCTCAATGAGTGTGGTTTGGGTTGGCCAGTCACGGATGACTTGGATCTTGGTTGGATCAACATGCACATCAACAATGTATCCTAGGAACTAGACCTTGTCCATGCCGAAGGATAATTTTTTCATGTTGGCATATAGCTTGTGCTGTCGCAAAGTGTGCATAACCTATTGAATATGCTCCAAGTGTTATTTCCAAGTCTTGTTGTAGATGAGGATGTCTTCCAAATACACCACCACAAAAGAATTAGTGAAATTCCACAAGATATCATCTATCATCCTCATGAAAGTTGTTGGGGAATTTGTCAAACCAAAGGGCATGACCAGCCATTCAAAAAGACCTTCTTTTGAATTGAAGGAAGTTTTCCATACATCTGTATGCTCTATTGGGACCTGATGGTATCCAAACTTCAGATCAATCTTACTGAAGTATTTTTCCCCCTTGAGTTGATCAAGGAGATTGTCGATTTTGGGAATCAGGTATCAGTTCCTAACTGTGATTTTATTTAGGGCCCTGTAATCAATGCAGAGTCTTCAGTTCCTGTATTTCTTCTACACCAGCATGATTGGGCTTCCACAAGGTCATGAGTTGAGTCAGATGTTTCCCTTGTGGAATAGTTCTTAGATCTAACGCTTCATCTCCTCATTTTATAGCAGAGAGCGGAGATAGACTGGCCCATTGGGAAGCGATACATCGAGGGTCAGACCGATGAGATGATTGACTTGACAGTGTAGAGGTACCCCAATAGGTGATGAGAATATGTCTTTGTATTCTTCCATGACCTTATCCACTTACTTCTGGTGCATGGAGAGGTTAGTCGCGAAGGCCATGGATGTGGTTGCAACCTTTCAGTCACTCTGAGAGAAAATCACGAAGAAGAAAAATTTCTCAGTTTGAGAAATGACCTTCCTGCATAGCTTGGCATAGATCAAGGAAATAGCAATAGGTGGGACTACCTCATGTATCCAATACAATTTCCTTTTAAAAGTAATAATAACACTACAATGCATAGAATCATATACAACATGACATTTCCATAAATAAGGTTGACCCAAAAGAACATAAAAAAAATCAAGGGGAGAAACATCACACAATACCTCATCTTTGAATGGATTGATTTCGTATGACAGGTGACACTGTGGGATTATGTGAAGATCGCTTCCTTGATGGAGCCATGTGATGGTGTACGGTTTTAGGTGTGACATTGTCGGCAGGGATAACTGCTTGAAGACCTTTGTTGAGATGAGGTTCTTCTAGCTACCACTATCAACGATGAAATGTAGTGGAGTGCCTTTCACCCACATATGTGAATGAAAGAGGCACTCTCCTTCCTCTGGCTCATCATGTTCACTGGGATGGTGGACCTTGGTTCCGCGTCATTGATCTGTCTCCGCTTTTCTAGTTTTGACTCAGATTTAGAGCCCACATATGATTCAGAGTATTTCACCTTAGCCACCAATCACTACTTTGAGCGAAAATCAACAATGTTATAAAAGGGGCTCATATGGAAGTTCCACCACTTCTCGGTATCTTTCTTCATTTTTCGATTGTCCTTATTTTCTTGCATATTGGACTAGTTGTGCTGAGGTTTCCCATATTTGTTATCTCCTTTGTTCTATGGGTCAGATCTTTCCTTGCCCTGCTTCTACTGTGATGGGTTTCTAGACCCAGACTGCCACATATTTTGTTTAAGCTTCTGCTCAATTTTGGCAACATATCTATAGGAAGCGCCCAAGGATGGGATGTCCAAAAAATCCATTTATGTATGGATGTATCTATGCAGACCATTGTGGTACTTTAGCACCAGATTTTTCTCAAAATAATTGATAGTTAGCTTGGTGCACAAGGTATCAAAGACATTGGAGAACTTTGACACTGTTTGGTCTCTTTCCTATTGCAGTGTGGTCCATCTTGTATACAAGTCATCATAACATCCAACAGGGTAGTATTTTTCCTTAATAACATCCCTGAAGGAAACCCAAGGGAGTGAAACTAAAAATAATGTGGATCCCTCAATTTCCTTTTTCTCACAGAAAGTCTCCCACCAATCTTTCACATGGGGGATGGGCTTGAGGAGCGCAAATGTAATATTTTCTCTATCAGAAAAGTTGTGGACAAAAAAATACCCTTCTAGAAGGTTTAACCATTTATCTACGACATCTGCATCTATTTGAACTTCAAATATAGAAATATCAAAATTAATTTGTACCTTGAAGCAGACGGTGCCTCTACTTGAAGTGGATGCATCGCTTGCCGGCAGTCGTCAAAGTACTTGTGAAAATTTTTCCATCATCTCGTTCCTCTGTCGCTCATGGGCTTCCTTGAAAAACATTTTGATAGGATATTTTCGCTCATCATCTTTCTTTTCTCCCACCATGGATGGTTTTTTGGGCGTGTGAGAGAAGTTGTCCTCAAGAGAAACAAGCTCAAGACCCAACTCTCTATACCCTAATTGCGTCGAGGAAATGCACTAAAAAATGACAAGGAGTAGACCGCTCTGATACCACTGATCCAGATTTATGAGTGGAACGAAATGAAAACAAATATTTATAATATTAACACAAAGACAAAATGAAAAACAACAGAGATACAGTAAAAATTTACTTCTACTAAATAATAAATATGATAAAAACTGTAAAATGCAGACTAAAAACAAGCTTGCTAGAATGGTGGCATCTTATCTCTGAGAAGAGATGTGACAGCTATGCTTATTCGCAAGAATATGAGTAAAATTAGGCTCTAAAGGCCTTTTTACAATAAACATGAACACCAAAACCATAGACATCCAAAAACCTAAGCCTAGGAGATGAAGTCCCAAAATTCATGTGGGCCCCCATTGGGGTAAGTTAGTACAACAACTTCCCGGTGTTACAAGGAAATCACTCTATGGCATGGAGTAAACCACAACAGGTGGAATGACTGCAAAAATAAACTCTAGTCTCAAGTATGCTATATAAACAAAAATGCTAACAAGACAAGATAAAGAGCCTACCTTGTCTAGATGTTCGAATAAGACCACCATTGAGCACTCAACTCAAAGCTATACACCTACAACTTGTCCTCAAAAACTGATATACACAAGCATATGGTGATAATATATACAATTAGCACATATAATATCATAATCCATTAGTATTCATAACAAATATTCTTATGGAATAACAATTCAAATATTTGCAAGACATTAATTGGACAAGAAAAGAGTATTTCTATTAAAATGTGATCAACAAAAGTGTATGAATGACAAACTTCTATGTCGACACATCTCGGAACCAAGAAACTAAGTCCCTTCCAACCGGGCCTCCACCACTTCAATCCTCCACCAAAGGCAATCTCATATAAGAGAGACAATGAGGTTCTCCATCAAAGAGGGAAGAGCTTGGGGATGAAAAATGTGTTTAGACTTAAAAGGACAAAGGGATGTAGACTCAATATGAAGTTAATAATTTCTCCATCGTAACTTTTCTCTCAAAGTTGAATTCTTCTCCTCTCTTTCACAGCTTGGATATGACCCATTTACAACCTTCAAATGGAACTAAAAGGCTAATTCGGAGTGTTTCTAGTATCTGAAAGGTCAAGGATCATGGATCTCATGACGTGAAATGGAATCCTGACACCATTTTTAATTTTGGGCTCAAAACCCAATGTACACGGGTTGTAATGGTGTAACCTGCATATACGCATGATGTATAGTTGTTAGGGTGTGTATATGTGGAAAAATATGACTTTTAGCTATGGGAATTGCAAAAAGGGACTTCAAGTCTACATAGGAAAATGGAAAAGGCCTTCTGAGAAAGTTGCATGGGGTGAGGCAAATCTTTATATAACAGATGCCCCCTAATGTGTGAGGTCAGAGGAGTATCTGTGATGGCCGAAATACATTATAATTCCCAGAAATGGAGTAATGGAGACCCAACTAGACGAGCTATTTTCTCATAAGAATATTACAATCCATAATGACTTTGCGCACATGGCTTCCAATTTGAATTACACTACAGATCCATGTAGAAATATACCAAACAACTGGTCATAGTCGTGAATAGGAAATAAAAAGGTAGATACATGCCATAGGCTGTCATAGTCATGAACAAGGCCTAGTGAAAACCAGTCTCAAAATCAATCTAAAGATATCTATATACAATGGAGTACAAAATGATCTCCCATGATAACTGAAATCATATAGGTACTGGTCCAATGAATGATAGAAACAACTCAGAAAAGCTGTGACTATAAACTGATGTCATCAAGTCTTCTACACTATCTTCCAAGGGTGCAAGTCTACATCATGTGAATAAAGGAGTTGAGGTCGAACATAATGAGACTTTGTTTGATTACCGGTCATTAAGGTATATTGTTAACAAATGAAAGATAGCCTACCAATAATGAAAGTAGTTACCAAGGCATCGAGTACATTCTTACAAGTGTGAATAAAGGTGTTGAGGTTGAACACTTGAAGAATCCATCGATCGAGAGACATTGATGTATTACCAACTATCAATGGTGAGAGAACCTATCACTGATGATTGTAAGCCTCTAGGTACTCATAGGACTCTAGGCCCTGTTTCCAAAATAGATGAGTTGAATTCAATGGAAAGAGACCTGCTGAAAGGATCCTGTCTGTATCATGTCCTACATGATACAGAGGGTGTCAGCTGAATATTGCATCGGTACAACCGTTATATCAACCAAATAAGGACTAGAATGTTGGGAAACCAAAAACAACTCAGAACCTGAAGGGCCCCCGGAAAAGGACCACACTTCTTGTACCACAACATTAGGAAGGCACAAACGAGTAAGGTGATCTCCTTTGCAAAGCCTACAAAGGAACTTGGGCTTACGTCTTATTCATCAAGGCTTCTCAATCATATGAATTCCCCCAGTATGACTTGCAGTGGTTGGTGACATGATCCCAGCATGGTGCAACACCCCCTGCCTCAGCAGGTTCTGTGTGACCTCTCGGTCTAAGGATCATTCTAAATTCCCTTGAGTTGAAGTGGCTCCTTGGATTCCCACTGGAATCTCCAATAAGTTCGATCCACAGGTCCTTCAAAAACCCCACCTGTGCGAACAGGCACTAGGCATGAGCTTCTCCTCCTCCGAGCGACCACAACGCTATGACCAAGGCCTATTCCCAAAGTCACTTGTCGCAACCTCGTGATCTCGTGAGTTCCTAAGTCAAAGATATCTACTCCTCCTTCTCCACAGCTCCGATACCCAAGATCACGATATGGGTATGGCCCTTCCTTTGTCAGTGCCCTTCATGCATGATCGATGGCTAGGCCTAAACACTAGCACCTTTCGCAACTCGCAACCTCGTGAGTTGGAGTGATGAGCCTTCATGCTCCTCCTTTGCGAAATCCCTAGATGTGATAGGTCAACTATGGGTTGACCCTTGATGCACGGGTACACACCACCTATCACCCTTACGGTCCCCACCTAACAGATGTGCCATGCATTCGCACGTGCCTCGGCTCTTGGCACTTCATGACTTCTACAGTCAAAAGTGACTCCTTCCAACTCCCGAACTCCTGATACGCGATAATTCCATGGAGTTCTGATCCGATGGTTCTCCCGTGCCTGGATCCAACGGTTCAGATTTCTTCGCTACCTCGACTGTTTGTGACTTCATGAGTTGGAGCACCCAACTCTTGTGCTCTCTCCTTGCGAGACTCTGAAGTCACGAGATCCTGAACTCAGATCTTTTCGGGACTTTGCCAATCCCTAACCGCCTTGCCATTCTGCAAGATCCAATGGCTATCGTAACCTCGCCACTTCTTCCTCAAAGTGTCTCAACAATCCATACAACTCCTCTCTTAACTGCTTCTATGGGCTTAAATCCCTCGCAACTTAGTGTGATCCAATGGCCCACAACATCGCGACACTTCTCCACAAAGTATTTTCATTGTCTATTTATGTTCTCTCCTACGCGTGTCTAGTCGTAGACTCCAACGACCTAGATCTCTCCTCTCTAGCTGATCTAACGACAAATGTAGCTCCTTCTTGAGCATGTGCTTCTTTCAAGCCTTGGAATACTTCCAAAGTATCAAAGGTCTTGGCCTTTGCTTCTCCTGTGAGTTCAATTCCTTTCGACCTCACCTGTGTTACTTAAAAACGTTGTCCCTTCTGAGCTTCTCAACTCTGAACCCTCCAAAGGGTATTCTTTTGACCTCTGTGATTCCTACAGGGTCTTTGTACACACGAAGGTGCTATCTGTCCTGAGCTTCTCTGCTTCTCAGACCTCTAAGGGACTTCACCCTTTTTCCTTCTCCCTCATATGGAGAATCTGATGCCCTCCTTGGCAACCACTTACTCAAGAAACTCCTTGTTGAGCCTGCAGGGTGTTCAGCAACCCTATGAAGATCCTCTCCTAGACTTTTCTCAGTTCTAGAACTCAAAAGAGTTCTTTCCTGTGCTCTATCTGCACATCCACTTGATGCCCTCCTGGCAAAGTCTCTATAGAACGTTCAACAGTTCTGTCTTCTTCTGTACACTCTATGCACCTGCTCAATTCCCTCTTGGCAAAGCTTCCACAGAATCCTTCATTGATCCTGATTCTCTTTGAACTCAAACAAGAGCTCCTCCTCAATACAACCTGTGCATTTGCTCAATGCCCTCTTGTCAGAGCTCTACAAAACTCCTCAGAGATTTTGTCTTCTTCTGTGCTTTCCCTCTGCACATTCTTGTCTCCAAGGTGTTCAACAACCTTGAGACCTTTCTATGAGTTTAAGATTTTAGATGGTGCACCCTCTTGGCACGTCCGTGTCCAAATTCCATAGAATTGGAAGTGCATCTATGCACTAGCCCTCAGAACCCACAGTGTTCTGTCACGCCCTCATGGCATGAAGCCTCAAAGATCTCCAAACCTAAAATCAAGCCTCACAGATAGAAGAACCTATCTGTCCCAACAAATGCATGCCTAATCATACATATACAGCATATAAAAACACACAAAGACATTCACATGACACAGAAAGACATCCAAGAAAACTGCTCTTTGTATTAATGTAAAATGCCTCCTTTACAGTGTGTTCTTGAGCTTAGACTTTGACAAAGTCTCGACTCCTTCTCCTATCTCTATTCTCTCATGCTAATCACTAACTCAAAATAAGATCCAAGATCTTTTACATGAGGGGATCTTCGAGCTCTTCCCTCCATCCTCACCTACTCTATTCAATTACATTGAATTTACAATTAATGGCTATCTAGTATAGATCGGAGCTAGATTCAGCCTTACAACCATTTAAGGCTATCTACATCTAAAGCCTACGTATAGGCACGAACTTTTGGATCTAACAGCCTTACAAATATTAAATTCCCTTAATTCAAATTCAAAATGTGAGAGGGTTGGTGCCTCTCTTCTTTGAATATGTTCTTTGAATGCGCTGAGTGGGCTGGTTGGCTGGCGTGGAGAGATTCTCCTGCATCATACTCCTTTGCTGCAAAAAATTCATGACCTCCTGCTCATGAGCTCTCCACCCTGGTTGTGGAAATCCTTCTGGATCCCAAACAACTCTTTGGAGTTGTCTCCCTACTCCATGTCTCTATTGTTGTTGTTATTGTTGCTGCTTTCGCTGCTCTGTTGCTGCTATTGTTTCTCTTATGTCCAGCTTCTCCTTGTTGACAGTCTCTTGTGCTGACTTCAACATTAGCTTCCTGATCTCATCGATCACCTCATCTAGCTGTTGCACTGGCTGGCTCTGTTCATGCAGTCTCCTCTGTTGCAATTTCTTTCTGCAAATGGGCAGATCACCATGATCTCTCGTGCCATCTTCTTCATCTCTTATGGCCTCAACTTGCCACTCTGTTGCAGATTCAAGTTCTGCAGTATCCTTACTGAATTTTTGTCCAGCTTCCTCTTGTGACAGTGCTACTACTGCCAGCTCTCTTTGTGTTGGTTGAATTCCAGCTTCCTCCAGCTGCTCTTCAGACTGTAATTCTTCTTCATCATCTGCTACTACATACCTCGGCATGGAAATCTTCATCAGTTTAGATCCCTGGCTGAAAATCTTGAGCGATTCCTCGGAATGATCCTCTTTTGCAATCTGCATGATTGTCTGCTCATGATAGTCATTCGTTGGCCCTGGATTGTTCATCCAATCCTCCAGCATTTTCAGCTCCATCTCCCATGGAGTGATCATCTGATCCGCCTGCTCTTCTTCTGCTGTTAGCTTTAGTGCTGCAATCTTCTCATCTTCCTGGCTGAATATGTTGAGCCATTCCTCGGAATGCTCATCTTCTTCTGCTTGGGAAGCTTCTAACATCTGCTCCACTTCTTTGACAATCACAGTTGGTTTTCCTTCTTTTGTTGTTGTTGCTTCATCGGAAACACAAACTTTTGACTTATCTTGGCTAAATGGAAGGAATATTCTAATTCCCTCAATCATCAGAATGTTCTCTTGATCCTCCTCCTGGATGGTGAAAGTTTTTAAATTGTCATCATCTTCATTCACATGGTCTGCAAAACCACATGAATCTTCACTTATCAGCATTCCTTGCTAATATGAACTCACCTCTGAGTTCATCTACTCTCCCTTGCCCTCCTGGCAATATGGGATTTCTCTGCTACCCTTCTGGAAGTCTATGAGATCCTGCAGTGATCTCATCTCATTGCCTTCTTGGAAATATGAAATTCCCCTGCTGTCCTCTTGACAGTCTATGAGATCCCGCAGTGATCTCATCTCATTTCCCTCTTGGAAATTGGGAATTTTTGTTCTGCCCTCTTGGCAGTGCTTGAGATCTTCCAGTGATCTCAGTTCATCCTCAGCATCACTGGGATTCCTCCCAGCCTCTGGTTCACACACCTAAACCATCTCCTCCTCTGGTCTGTTGAGGTTTTCAGCATGCCTCAACCATCTTCTCATCGGCCTCTACTGTATTTTGGCCACCAATGCCTTGATTGGCCATCTTAACTTCACCCCGATGGGCCATTCATATACCCATCGTGACCTTGTATTATGTTGCACCCGCAGTGTAAGTTCCTCCATCCTCGCCCTGATCTCGGAAAGTTCTTTATCCCTTGCAGCGTTCCCTTGTTGTTGGCGGTCCTTCTTTCCACCGCGTGCATGACCTTCAGTAGCCATTTTTCCTGCTGTCTATCTTCCCTCCTAACAGATATGTTGTTATCACTCTGTATACTGAGAGTGCTTTTAGCCTCTCCCTGTAGTCCTCCTGACTGTTTCCTTGACTGCTGCATACCTACAAACAATCACCACAGAGTTTCCAGTATTCTGCTTTCCCTTGCCTGTCTCTTCAAGTTGTCTCTGACACCACTTTGATGTGCATCATAGTATTTTATTTCCTGCTCCCTCTCCCTGAAATATACAAACATAGTTTCTGCTCTGATACCACTTTTATGTGTATTAGAGTACTCTTTTATTTCCTGCTCCCTCCCGCTTCCTCTGCCTCAAATCTACAGACAAGATTCAGGCTTTGATACCACTTATGGTGCAGCACCCCCTGCCTCAACAGGTTTTGTGTGACCTCTCGGTCTAAGGATCATTCTAAATTCCCTTAAGCTGAAGCGGCTCCTTGGATTCCCGCTGGAATCTCCAATAAGTTCGATCCATGGGTCCTTCGGAAACCCCACCTGTGCGAACAGGCACTAGGCGCAATCTTCTCCTCCTCCGAGTGACCACAGTACTATGACCAAGGCCTATTCCCAAAGGCACTTGTCGCAACCTCGCGATATCGCAAGTTCGTGAGTCGAAGCTCTCGAATCCTCCTTCTCCACAGCTCCGATACCCGAGATCACGATACGGGTATGGCTCTTCCTTTTTCAGTGCCCTTCACGCATGACCGATGGCTAGGCCTAAACACTAGCACCTTTCGCAACTCACAACCTAGTGAGTTGGAGTGATGAGCCTTCATGCTCCTCCTTTGTGAAATCCTGAGATGTGATAGGTCAACTATGGGTTGACCCCTTGATGCGCAGGTACATGCCACCTGTCACCCTTATGGTCCCCACCTGACAGATGTGCCACGCATTCGCACGTGCCTCGGCTCTCGGCACTTCACAACTTCTACAGTCAAAAGTGACTCCTTCCAACTCCCGAACTCCTCAGATGCAATAATTCCACGGAGTTCTAATCCGACGGTTCTCCCGTGCCTAGATCCAACAGTTTAGATTTCTTCGCTACTTCGGCTGTTCGCGACTTCGTGAGTTGGAGCACCCAACTCTTGTGCTCTCTCCTTGCGAGCCTCCGAAGTCATGAGATCCCGAACTCATATCTTTTCGGGACTTCATTGATCCCTAACCGCCTTGCCTTCTGCAAGATCCAATGGTTATCGTAACCTCACCACTTCTTCCTCGAAGTGTCTCCACCATCCACACAGCTCCTCTCCTGGCTACTTATACGAGCTTAACTCCCTCGCAACTTAGTGCAATCCAATGGCCCACAACATCTCGACACTTCTCCATGAAGTTTTTTCGCCGTCTGCTTCTGTTCTCTCCTGCGTGCATCTGGTCGTAGACTCCAGCGACCCAGATCTCTCCTCTCCAGCTGATCTAACGGTAGTTGTAGCTCCTCCTTGAGCATGCACTTCTTTCAAGCCTTGGAAGACTTCCCAAGTATCAAAGGTCTCAGCCTTTGCTTCTCCTGCGAGTTCAATTCCTTTCGACCTCACCTGCATTACTTAAAAACACTGTCCCTTCTGAGCTTCTCAACTCTGAACCCTCCAAAGGGTCTTCTTTTAACCTTTGTGATTCCTACAGGGTCTTTGTACACACGAAGGTGCTATCTGTCCTGAGCTTCTCTGCTGCTCAGACCTCTAAGGTACTTCACCCTTTTTCCTTCTCCATCAGATGGAGAATCTGATGCCCTCCTTGGCAACCACTTACTCAAGAAACTCCTTACTGAGCTTACAGGGTGTTCAACAACCCTGTGAAGATCCTCTCCTGGACTCTTCTCAGTCCTAGAACTCAAAAGAGTTATTTCCTATGCTCTATATGCATATCCACTCAATGCCCTCCTAGGAGTCTCTACAGAACATTCAACAGTTATGTCTTCTCCTGTACACTCTATGCACCTGCTCAATTCCCTCCTGGCAGAGCTTCCATGGAATCCCTCAGTGATCTAGTTTCTCTTTGAACTCAAACAAGAGCTCCTCCTCAATACAACCTATGTATCTGCTCAATGCCCTCTTAGCATATCTCTACAGAACTCCTTAGAGATTATGTCTTCTTCTGTGCTTTCCCTCTGCACAGTCTTGTCTCCAAGGTGTTCAACAACCTTAAGACCTTTCTCTGAGTTTAAGATTTCAGCTGGTGCACCCTCCTGGCATGTCCTTGTCCAAATTCCGCAGAATTGGAAGTGCATCTATGCACTGGCCCTCAAAACCCGCAGTGTTTTATCACACCCTCTTAGCATGAAGCCTCAAAGATCTCCAAACCTGAAATCAAACCTCACAGATAGCATAACCTATCTATCCCTGCAATTGCATACCTAATCATAAATCTACAGTATATAAAAACACACAAAGACATTCACATGACACAGAAAAACATCCAAGAAAATTGCTCTTTGTATTAATGTAAAATGCCTCATTTACAGTGTGTTCTTGAGCTCAGACTTTGACAGAGTCTCAGCTCCTTCTCCTATCTCTATTCTCTCATGCTAATCACTAACTCAAAATAAGATCCAAGATCTTTTACATGAGGGGATATTTGAGCTCTTCCCTCCATCCTCACCTACTATATTCAATTACATTGAATTTACAATTAATGGTTGTCTAGTCCAGATCAGAGCTAGATTCATCCTTACAACCATTTAAGGCTATCTACATCTAAATTCTGCGTATAGGCATGGCCTTTTTCTCTAACAACCTTACAAATATTAAATTCCCTTAATTCAAATTCAAAATGTGAGAGGGTTGGCGCCTCTCTTCCTTGAATGCGGGCTTTGAATGCACTGAGTGGGCTGGCTGGCTGGCGCATGGTTGGCATGGAGAGATGATCCTGCATCACAACATGACTTGAAAAGACTAGTATCAAATCTCCAACATGACTTGTAGGTGTTGCTGATGAATGCCCAACATGACTAGCAGAGGTTGGTGATGAATCCCCAACATGACTAGCAAAGGTTGGTGATGTATGTGTAGTGTGACTAACAGTTACCAAAATTGTGCCCCCAACATGACTTGCAGCAACTGGTTGTTGGTATTAAACATGACTTGCAGAGTTTGTTGACCAATCTACAACATGAGTGGCAAAGGTTGGAGATATAATTCCAGTATAACTTGCAGTGACTGGACTTGGGGCAGAGGCTGGTTGTGGAATTTGAGACTAACGTTCCACGAAAGACTAGTTTTGAGATATTGCGAGCCAAGAAGGGTTCTAGTATACACCATGGCCTTGTCCCCAGAAAGAAACATGACAAGGGTTACTCATGTGAGGATATATGTTGCCCCCAGACAAAGGAACTCTGTGAAGGGAGTTTCCCATACTATAAAATTGACTCCCCCTGAATGAAACACCGAAGGACAAACATAGGTACTCCATGGAAAAAAATAGCGTAGGAATCGACATAACAGAAGAAGGATAGATGGACATAATGTAATAAGTAGAATGACCGCCCATTTGAGCACTTGCTTCTAGAAAAGTGAAGCTGGTATTAAATCCATTGGAAGGAAGATTCCAACCTCCTACCATAAGAGTTGGTTGAGGGATATGACTCCCACCAAATGAAAAAGGAGAATAAGGAGCCATCATGCCTCCAGACCCAAAACTGGGATTCACATAAGGTGACGAGACAGAGGATGGAAAGTGCGAAGACATGTCTAGCATACCAAAAGAAAAATGATTAGAGGCCCAAGGTATTGGCTGAGTATCATGATTCAATGTAGCACTCGGGCATACATAAGGATTCATCCCCATGGAATGAGAAAAGACCATGGGTTGGGTCACACCAACTAAGGGAGTCACGGGGGCTCCACTAACCATAACAATGAAAAATCATGACGAAATACAAAATCCTAAGGCCAACTAATAATCGAAGAGCACACTAAAGTAAAACAAAAAATCCAATGCACACAAACAAGATATATTGGCTGAAAAGGGGCCTCCCTCACTAGAGTAGGTATGCCTCACCCAAGAGGGGCTTGAGACTCCCTTCAAAAGATCAGAGGTATCATAATCAGTAATAAGGGCCCTCGTGGGCTTAACAACACATTCGATCAGATCCCCCCAGAGAGGTAATCCTCCATAAAGGTTGTTTGTTGTCCGACACTTATCTGACTCAGGGTACCAACATAGTTACCAACTTAATGAGAACTGTGACCTCAAAACAAGAACTCTAGCCCTTAAAACCCATATTTTTGCATAAAAAACATGAAAAACAACCCCCAAATCAAAAAGTGGTGCTATCGGTAGCACCCTTTTTTGTAACCGGGTCAAAATTACAACTTTTTTCAGGCATGGGATTAAAGGATCAAATGGCTTCTCAAACAAACTTTAAAATCAACCCCCAAATAAAAAAGTGGTGCTACCGGTAGCACCATTTTTTGTAACCGGGTTAAAATTGCAACTTTTTTCAAGCATGGGCTTTAAGGATAAAATGGTTCCTCAAAAAAACTATAAAATCAACCCCCAACTCAAAACACAATGCTATCGATAACACCATTTTTTCTCACCAAATCAAAATTACAACTTTTTTCAAGCATGGCCTTAAAACATAAAATAGTTGCTTAAAAAAACCTTAAAATCAACACCTAAATAAAAACATAATGCTACCTAAAGCAAAATGTTTTTTCTTAACGTTAAAATTATAGCTAATTACAACCTAATTCAAAATGTGGCCTTGACAACAAATCCCTACACAAATAAAAAACCCAAAATTGGATCCTAAATGGTCACTTAAAAATTTATTTACTAACTTCTTCTTTTTTTTCTTAAATTTACATTAAAAATTAAATAAGTAAAAAAT
>ML780739.1:574652-591174 GCA_009831015.1 Picea engelmannii
AAGCCGAAATGCTGAGGAAAGTGAAGAAAAGAAGGCCGAAATGCAAGGAAGGATAAATTCTTTTGATGGTGCTTTCTAAGGTATGTTATTTACAGGTCATCTCACCATTTTCGCTATAACTTTTTTTCTATAATGATTCAGATATTGAAATTTCTATGCAAGTGATAAAACATAGCCAAGTATATTTGGTTAAACATTCAGCTTGTGGGTCGTTGTAGTTTGGGAGTTACACTCCGTGGAAAATAGGGTTTGTGTCTAGTCCTGAAACTAGTCAAAATCAGGTGTTTCAGGTAAAAACGTCATAAATTCTTCATAAAAGATCCAAATTCAGTGAGACAAATTTTGTTGGTTAGATTACAGTCTTTAGTATTATCTATAATAGTTTCATATCTATTCATCAAATATTTTGTGCGGGGCACACTCTACAAGGTCGCTCTCTAGAATAAGCCAGAATTCAGCAAGGTATGCCATTTTTGCTATAAATCCTTTTCTGAGAGGTTCCAAGTAGTTCCACTTGGAGGAATTTCATAAAAAACAATGAAGAACATTGTATATCAGTTTCAGATCTTTATTCAGTACAGGTACAAAGTTATGATTATTTCAAGTCAGGGTTATTGACTAATCCAAAACTAGTCATGGTTGAGACAAGCAGTTGATGAGTTGGCACATACATGAGGTGTATAGTTGATGTTGTTGGTACATATTGATGAGTCATTGTTGATGATTAGTTGACACATAATTGGTATATACTTGGTACATGGTTGGATGCACTTGTTTATGGTACAGGTTGATTACAAGTTGTTTGGCACAGGTTGGTGCATGGTTGATGCTCTTGTTTATGGAACAGATTGATATCTGTTGAGGATTTTTGCCTCATCTCAGTTGGTGCTGAGAATGAAAGCTGAGACTTGCATATACAACTGGTGCTCTTGTAGAGTTGTACTCTATTCAGTTGTTGTTGATAAACTCCAAGGATTGTAGTCCGTAATAAAAAGAAAATTGTACTTACATCTTTTGTTCTTTGTGTTCATTGTGGTGATGACTTGTTGATGATATATTGCTGATATATGTTGTTGATATGTGCTCACATCTAACTGGTTATAAATGACAACAATGGGTAATGAATAAATGTTGAATGCTAATTGATGAGTTTTTGTGCAAGAGGGAAGTTTTGGGAAAAGGAGCCCCACACTCATTTACCCCCCCTCTAAGTGTGGTAGGTGTGTCCAACAGGTACATGTATGCATATCATGATATAAAATATAGTTGATGAACCATGTACGAGAAAGAGCTTATGATCTGAATTTTAGGGGGTATATGGTCTAAATTTGGATGAAAAATTCATAATAAAGCTATAAAGCTAATAGATTTTCCATGTGGATCAAGGAGATGCCCATCTCCTCATTAATTAATTGGGATAATAGGTTTCCCATATGGTTCAAAGATAATCCCACCTCTCCATTATTGTATTGGGTTTTATTTTCCACTACTTAGTTAGCTAGGTAGTTAGATCTATTATTATAATAATAAAGACTCATTTAAAGATCTCTTTCCATTATAGTACCGGGTTTTATTTTCCAATACTTAATTAGTTGGGTATTTAGATATATTATACTAATAATAGAAACTCATTTAATGAGCTCTTTTTTACTTTTTCCAATGGACCATTTTGTAATGATATATAAAGGCCTAGCAAGCCTTCTCATAATATGTAGTTACTCATTTTGGTTTCTCTCACATTTTCTAATTTTCATTATGAGATTAAGTAGCTCTGAGTGATTTACGAGTAATTAGTTTTAGAGGTGAGGCTCCTCTTTGAGCCTCACCTCCTGAGTACTTCATTTACATGTTTTTTTCCATGCTTCTTTTCATGCAAGTTTGGCACATCTAAGATCCTCCTCTCTCGGCATTCAATCCATCCAGATCTCAGCCCCTGAGATCTGTATCAGTGGTATCAGAGAAGGAATGCTCTCCATCGGGACAAGGGTTTGAATCATGTTTTGGGTTCAAACATTTGCAACAATCACCAACCTCCTTTTGGTACTATCATAATCCATTTTTCGGGCCATGCATTGTAAGTATCACAATTGGTCCACAAGAACTACATGGCTTTTTTTACCTCGGATCTTCATTCACCATTTTAAGAAGAACCATACATGGATTCACTACATCCATACATGGATCCAATACATCCATTATTTTGAAACATTTTCGACAAATTTTCAGGGTGTCCATGTTTCCCATGGAGGTTCCATAACCTCTACAACAACCCATGTTGCTCTACAAACCTTTGGCATCATTTGTGGCCCTCTACACTCAGCCAACTTCAAATAGATGTTGTGACCTCTACATATCATTTCATATGCTCTACCACATCTCATTAGAAATATCTCTTCAATATCTCAAATGGGTAGTTCGCAAAATCTCATTTGGCTTCCTGGTTTTAGATGTATCATCGATTAAATCTCAGCATGTATTTGACCGAAGGAAGCCGCACGTACCACCATCTTCAATGATAATTTTATCTCTTCTCATGAAACTACATAAGGAATCCCACATATGGCTAGAAATATCTCTTCAATATATAAAATGGGTATTTCTTGGAATCTCATTTGGCTTCCTGGTTTGAGAGATATCATCGATTGAATCTCACCATGTATTTGATACAAGGAGGCCACGCATACCACCATATTCAAATGTATTTTTCTCCCTAATAATAAAACTACAGAAGGAGTTCCACATATTTCTGGAAACATTTCTTCAATATCTCAAATGGGTATTTCTCGGAATTTCATTTCGTTGTCTTGTTTATGAGATATCTTTGTTTGAAGCAGCACATGTATTTAACCTATGTGGCCGTACGCCCTTCAAATTCGGCCTGGTTTTTCTCACTCCATGTGCCACCTCAAAACAAGCTCCATGTATCGATGGAAACATCTCTTCAATATCTCAAATGGGTCATTGACGAAATTATATTTCATCACATTTAGCATAAGTTATGAATATATTTGCAAAAGCATGTTCATGGTCCCCAAAGCCACAATTTTTCCATATTATTTTTTAAATTTTGGGATTTTATTGAAATTTCTTTATTTTTATACCCCTGTACAATGCCATTGTCAACTAGGTTATGGGTCAACCACAAACCCACATTTATGGGTCAACCACACAAAACCCTTCTCTTCATTGCGCATTTTCACATTGTAATCATAATGGTATGATAATGGGGTTTCTCTTTTTAGCATGGGTGAAATGATGGGGACCATCATTTTCTAAGGGGGGAGGAATGATCCAAATTTTAGGGGGTATATGGTCTAAATTTGGATGAAAAATTAATAACTCTATAAGGCTAATATATTTTCCATGTGGATCAAGGAGATGCCCACCTCCTCATTAATTAATTGGGCTAACAGGTTGCCCATATGGGTCAAAGAGAGTCTCACCTCTCCATTATTGTATTGGGTTTTATTTTCCACCACTTAGTTAGTTGGGTAGTTGGATCTAGTATTATAATAATAGAGACTCATTTAATGAGCTCTTTCCATTATAGTATCAGGTTTTATTTTCCACTACTTAGTTAGTTGGGTAGTTATATCTATTATACTAATTATAGAGACTCATTTAATGAGCTATTTTTTACTTTGTCCAATGGACAATTTTGTAATTATATATAAAGGCATAACAAGCCTTCTCATAATATGCAGTTACTCATTTTGGTTTCTCTCATATTTTCTATTGTTCATTGTGAGATTAATTAGGTCTTAGTGATTTACTAATAATTGGTTTTAGAGGTGAGGCTCATCTTTGATCCTTGCCTCCCGAGTACTTCATTTACATGGTTTTTTTTCGTGCTTATTTTCATGCAATATTGGCACATCTAGGCTCCTCCTCTATTGGCATTCAAGCCATCCAAATCTCAGCCCCCGAGATATGGATCAATTTCCTAGTGAACTGGCGAATACAGCAGCTAGCGACCCATGTATTCTGACAGATGGTTACTTTTTTATGTGGACTTCAATGATGTTTTTGCTTGCAGGTGAAAGTGGAAGAAGATCAAAGATGAAGGAAGAGACCAAAGATCATGGAAGACTAAAGATGAAGAAAAAGGAAAATATGGAAAAGAGACCAATTTAATGAAGAATACTCATTTAAGGGACATGAAGGAATAATTCCTACTTGTAATGATTCATAATATGATTATTGTAATGTGGCTTCCTGAATGTCACTACAAATTTTTTCGATTTCTTCTTTGGAACTCCTTCCATCTAAGATAATCCATAATTTTTATGTTGCATTCTTCCCATTATGCATTAAATCAAACAAATGAGCTATTTGTAGGTTCTCATAGTAGGGAAACCTGCTGAATTGTGTAGGGTATCTTTCATTTCTTATGGAATCCCATTAATGCCTTGACAACATTTATCAAAAATAAATGAGATTACAACAATAATTTTTAGATACAATAAACATAATTCAATACAAATTAAAATTGTAAAACATTAATATATATGATACATAGACTAATTGCTTACCTTGACGATTTATATCATATTCCAATTTCCATAGGTGAGGTGTCACTCTAAATGGTTTTATTCCAGTCTCTTCTTTCAAATTGAAAATATGTTCTTTTGTAGTTCAATACCTATGGTTCTTAGGAAGGAAGTGCCTATACCAATGAAACACCTTCTTTCCTAAACTTCTTGAACAATGAGATTTCATTCTAGGACCACATACTGGACATGCAAATTTACCCTTTGTTTGAAGACCTACAACATATGGATTAATTTCAGTATCATTTCTATACCAAGGAATTATTTTAAAAGCATGCATGATATTTTCAAAAAAGTATATACCCTTAAAGTGTAGTTGTACATTACATACCACAAAAATATGTTAGCCCTGGCATATCATGAATTGTCCATGTAAGTATTATGTGTAATTGAAATTACTTTTTCCCTATTGGTATAGAGATGTGTTGACAGGCATTTATGAAACACTGTCAACGAGAAGGGAAGATCAAGATTGGGGTTGTCTATTTTACCCAAGCCATTTGTAATGATCTACCCTGATGGGTTTTATGGCTCTGTTAGCCAACTAGGATTCTAAAATAACTAAAAGATGTAAAACTAACTAAATGTATAATTCTATCAATCAACATAGTAATATGATTACTTAACTAATAGTAATATCATATACAATAGATATACACAGTTACAAGGTTTAAATAAAGCCTCGTGAAAATGATGGTTTCAATTAATGAATAAGGTACAAGAATAAAGGAAATTGTTTTTACACTATGAATAACAAAATAACCAATAATGAGTGAATAAGATTAGGAATGATATAACGATAATGAACAAAGCATTAAAGTTCAAATGATTTAATCAATATTCATTCGTAAATTAACGAATCAAATAAAAAGATAAACTAACTAACCTGACGTTGATCAACTGTATAGAAAATGTACTAACCTAGATTTGTCTTTCTGTATTGTGTAAGATCCACTTAACCTGTTGTCAATTATAAATCTATGAAAAAAAGAAAGAATGATATTTCCTGAAGAAACTCAAGGAAATCTTTTATATTTCGGAACAGATCTATGATAACAGAAAGACTAATAGATTTTCACTCATGTGACTTTAAATTTTCCAAAAGTTGAAAACGAAATCAATTCCAACCCTCATCAAATGGTATTATCAACGACCCAACATTCGAGTAAACTCAAAATGTATATATAGACAATTAGTCACAGATATTAAAAGAACCAAAATATAATGAACCATGTAAAAGAAAAACACAACATGAAAAGATACATGTAGAACAGTCTAATGCTAGTTCAATACAAACAAGTTTTCTCGCCAAAAATTATATGAGAAACAATAATCATATTGCACACAATACAGAAGGACTAAAGCCAAAAGGTAAATTGTATCCCATATATTTTCAAAATGGTAATTCCATGATAAGTTCCAAAAGGAATTCCATTATTTCCGGGCAAGCAGTGCTATTTACACCAAATTCCTAGTATGTTTCTCATATCATATAAGATAGAGATAGATATAGTTTATTAAAGAATTTACTAAAACAAAAAAACCATAAAGATAGGTCTGTTGAAACAACTATTCAAAATAGTTACATCATTCAAATATTGTTTCCCAAAAACGAAATTACAAGTTCATTGTATTCCCAACTTTTGACTCGTTCTTTTAACAAAATTTAAATTAGAAAAACAATCAAATAAGTAAATTAAAAGACAAGCTACAGAATGTACGATTTTGTAGCTGGTCTAAATAAAAACAAAATAAAAACAAATTCAGTTATTATTTAAACAAATCCAATTGTGAATTACAAGAAGAGTGTTTACCAATTAGAACTTTGAAAAGGAAACATCAGACAATTCTGAATTTACAACAACATTGAAATTGGTGGAGTTTTTATGATCACATCTCTCGATCTCTTGAAACGTTTGTTGGCTCTGAGGGAATTTGATCAGATGCTAGCTCTGAGATCCTCATTTTTCTTTTCCAAAATTAAGTTTCCAATCATTACTTGATTTAGTTGAGCCTATAGATAAGGGATGTCTTGATATTATCTTTGGATCCAATCAAATCAACCTTCATAGTACACTTGTTCTAGATTTGCCAATGGACGAGTTTGGTTTGAGTTAAGATGTTTACCCTGCTCCATAATATTTTTCAAGTCATACTGAATACTTGAGAATCCCTCTTTCTCCTTTAGAAAAGGAGGCAATTTAGACATGAAATTGTATCGGGGTGAATTTATTTTAGCAGAATCAGAATTGGTATCATCAACAAATATTGGGTCTTAAATATCAATGGCAGAGATAGGATTTTTGTGTTTGTGACATTTATTGTTGGCCATTGTGGAAAGGAGTTAGTCGTTTCTTTTTTTCTTTAAATATATATCTTGAACCCTCTGTGTTTTCTATTTTCCCTGCTTCTTGGTTTTAATTTCGTTTACATCAACCAAATCTTGCCTGAGATTGGGAGTAACAGATACCTTACCCTTCAATTTATCCAACACTTCTTCTAAATACTTTTTAGGGACGAATTCGTGCCTCTGGTGTATGTCTCTGATTGATTGATGAAAATCAACAGGTTTTTCGGTAAGTAATGCAATGTCTTCTGTAACTTGCAATTCAAGATGAAGGTCTTGCACATAGTGAGTCAATGGGCAACATCCAGTAGGCTTGTCAAAACATAGGGGTAAATCACTTACTAGTTCAGGTGTGAGTGAAACAAAACCATTCCTAACCAGGAAATTTTTCTAGTTATCTCTTGCCTTTGACAAATGGGAAATGACTAAGACTCAAATCAATCCATGATGAAAGAGACTGGATTGTGAATTAGGCTTTTGTCTCTGATAAAATCTAGCCATATTCTGAATGATTTTAAGCAGATAAAAAGGCATATTTAACCTGAACCCTAAGAAGACCATTAATAGGCGTATATGAAACAAAAATATCAATCCATATCATCCCTCGTAGGTGACAAATTGCTTGATAATTAATAACAAACTGTGTCATCGAGGCTTGAAAAGATTTATGGGTGTACCTTTGATGTCATAGCGCGACTTCCTATAAATCATTAATAGGTTTCAAGGAATAAATTCAATTTTTATATTCTTGAACCAGCGGTCTCCTTCTCGTGACAGCCCTGTGGCTTCTGCTATCGATTCCTCATTGAATTGCAACTGTAAGTCACCTATTTTGGATCTAGTATCGTCAAAGGTCTTGGCGAAAGATTAGGCGATTTCAAGGTTGAAACTCTTGAACGACTGTATAAACTTAACCCATCCAAAGAATGTGAGATAATCCACAACATCATCATGGGAGAGCAAGGCCTGTGATTAATTCGGCTCTATCTTTACCACGGGGGCCATAGACTTGGTTATGATATACCAGGAGGTGTAAAAAGGAGGAGCCTGTGTTTGAAACCACCCGATACGAACGATATACTTTTCATTGTCGAAGGTGGCCCGATAACTATCTATTGATTAAACCCTAAACCAAAGGACGAACGCACTCAAAATCCACCTCCTCTACTAAGAAACTAGCCCCAAATTACGAAGCACCATTAATGATGCAATGAATGCAAGCTCAAGCAAGAAGGACAAGGGTGTAATGGTTTCAGAGCACGGCTAACAGTCATGTAAAATAGTGATTAGACTGTGATATGACAGTCGAGGGTAGCATTCACATTATAGATTTATATCAAAGTTTTTAAAACCAAATCTATCATGAAGATGTAAAGTGATAATCAAAACTCTAAATGAAAAACAATCAAGGCATAACCTAAAAATGATCAACTCATATCCTAATGGTAAAGAAACACTTCACAAAATGATATGGTCAATACCCTTGAAGGATTTTAAGATCATTAGGTATTTTAAAGACTCATCCAATTTCACAAGGAGAAATTTTAGATTTTGTATGATGTATTTATGCCCAACTTGTTTCAATTTCATGCTTTAATAGTCATGAAATTGAAAAAGAATAAACGAGAAATTTATTAAAAAAAACATAAACTCAAAAACACACAACAATCGATCAAGTGACTCTTCAAACAAAAATCATAATTGAATTCTTCGTAGACAGAAAGAGGTAGCTATTAAAAATTATTTTTTGTCAAAAACTGTGTTTAAATATCGATGAAATGACACGAATATTTGGCTGCCAACAAGATGTTGTACATAGTGATGCCAAACCATAACTTTAGTAGCTCGTCGATAAGAGGCTCAATATATGCATTCATATCTTTAACTTGGTACTTACCTAATTGATTGAAAATACACATCATTACTACTTTGTATATATGTATACATAAGAAATTATGCAACAAACAAGACAAATGAAATGTTACATTCAAAAAATTATTGTAAACAAAAACCCGGAACAGTCATTGCCAACATTGTGTGCTCCCTCTTTATTGACATCCAAGGAGGAAGGCTATTGTTTATAACAAAAATAGGCCACACTGAGTAAATAGACCTGACCTCTCAAAATGGATTAACACCATCAGTTGTCAATGAAAGCCTAATATTACGAGGTTCTTCTTTAAAAAATGGTCATCTTTCTTCGATGTTCCTAAATGAAGAACCATCCGCAGGAATTCAAAGAACACCATCTTCACTTTTTTTGTGTGCATGGTAATCCATAAATTATGCTATGCTTTGGCACCCAAACAATCGTTGCAAACATAGAATTATGGGAATATGACAAAAAAACCTTGTGAGTCATGTGTTGTATTACTTTATCAGTTCAATATCTATTGATTTGACAGTGTGAACATTTCATTTTTGATGCATATTGTCCATAATATATAATATGATCATTAATACATGCATCAATATCTTGATATTATGTTCCAATATCTTTCATAATGGTAGATAATTCTCATTATGTGCGAGATAAATTATTTGATGATGGTAGGAGAAATTCACCTAACAATCTACAACACAAATTATAACTAGTTAATGTAAAGAATATTAATATGAAATATTGCATCCTTAATTTAGACATTAATTAATAATAGTAAGAATATATAAACGAAACAAAACTAGACCTTTTATGTATATGTGACGAATTCTATTACATACCTTAGGATCTATGTGAGGTAAGTTTTTGACAAAAAATTCAATACCTTCAAGTTCACCAACAAAAATATAACAGAGAGAATATGTGTCCTTGATCCTTTGTAGAGGGGTTTTTGCGACTTCTCAATCCAAGGTACATCATGAATATGATCAAAATTTTCATCCATTAGAGAAAAGGTGTCTTGGATCAATTTATTTATACCATCATTCTCAATTGTACTATTATCAGTTTCATCTTCTTCCATAGGAATAAATTGATCTCCAATATTCACTCCATCTTCCTCACTATGTACAACAAGATTTCTTCTACTACTTGGCACATTACCAAGATCGCACTTAGGGTGCCCTTTATTTATAATTACAACCAATAAAATAATAACGAATATTGAAATGATAGAAAGTTCTACAAATACAATCAATACAAAAACATATAATGAGTACTAACTTACCAAGGGATGATATTCATACCCCCCTTCAACGTGTCCAAACTGTCTACAATGCCTTTCAGTTGTTATTAAAAGTGTTTTTCTATTGAAGCCCATGCATTGGTTGCAAGGGAAATAACATTTCCTATCACCCTTGTTGGGGCTCAGAAATGTCCTATTCTCATTCACCTTTCCCTTCATCATTCTCCACATTTCATCGCCCCATTAACCTTTCACGATATCATTTCCATACATATACTTGGGTTTCACCTTATTTTTATCCACTTTATTCATTTAAGTATTTAAAAGGAATTTGTGATTAAATGTTAGAAAATCAACATGTTTTCATATATATCTCAAATATGTGTGAGCTTTGTAATGTGTAGAAATATGTGAAGGATTAATTCAAAGGAATTCTTGAATACTTCCTCCACCATTTCAATATTTGAGGAGATAATTCAAGCCCATTCCAAGGAGAAGATCATGGAGATTTGGTTGGAATATATTATCTAAGATATATGAAAGATATGTGTGAGGATTTAAAGAGATTATATTTTGTAATAATGGAAAATAGGTTGAGAGAATAGTGGATTTGTAATAATGAGATGGTTATCTTATCTTCAAGGCTCTCATGTATAAAAGAGAGTGCTCTCTCTTCATGAGAAAGGGGAATTAGATGATTCAAGTAGAAGAGGAATTAGATTATTCAATTAGGAGCAATTAGAATTCAATCAGTTGCAAGTAGAGAATTAGAGTAGTCATTAAGATTCGAAAGAGAAAGGGATTCTTAGCTTTGATTCGTATTCTTTCATTGTTATGCTTTCATGATTTGTCATTTGATTATTGTTATGTAATTCAAGATAGATTTATTGTGTGAGCTCACATATGTTATTTGTTGTTCAACTCTTTACATGTTGTATTGCTTTTCCTTTATGCAATTTCCTTCTTTCCTAGATTAATGTTTCCTGCTTTCCTAGATTAGTTTCATTTCAGCAATTTAGATTATATTACTTCTACTTCAGTCCTGCATATATATAGTGTGTGCTTCGTAATCCTACAAACCTCGGATTGACAAATTAAATGGTTGGGCAAATACTACAACGGAATTAAACGACAATATTTCCGCCTAACATTTTGGCATCGTTGTCGGGGAAGCATGATGGATTGGGGTTTAGTTTGATTTCCTGCAAGTGTGTCTGCATGTGTTGGTAAGGGGTCATAGTAGCTACTTGATTGGAGACTCCTCATGTTCTCCCTGCCAGCTCTAGAGTGTGAATTTCAATTCCTGCAAGCGCAATTAGGGTGTGAATTTCAATTTCCGCAAGTGTGAATTTCAATTTATGCAAGAGTGATTTCAATTTTAGCAAGTGTGCTTGATTTCCGCAACTGTGAAGAGTATAAATGTTTTCAATATGATTGTTTGAGTTTTTCATTTTTCATTTGGGTGCTGTAAGAATATTTTTTTTAACATGATTTAACAATGAATGTCAGCTTGAAACTACTCACTCAAATCCTGGCAGGTGTTGGGATTTCCTCTTCCCATGAAGAAGAGATCTTGACAAGGATCAAAGATTCAAATACTCCTCCATAAACAATTGAAGATTCAACATTTGAAGAATCCTGCATATCTGATGACGAACAATCACTCGAATAGGAGATTGAGGAAGATGAAGAGGAGTTACAACATGATTTGAGTGATGAAAATCACGCCTACGAAAGCCTTATTGAACAATGGTTCCAGGTAACTACTCAATTAGATCAGTCTTTTTGTTTTTACTTAGTTAGTTTGTCGTTACAGTGACTAGATTCATTCACTCTCATATATTTTCACTTTTCATTCAAGAAATTGCCACTGAACATATTGTTGTTACTGCTACGTGAGTGACTACACTGGAAGTTTAATTACATGTAACTAATTTTTAATTCTAATTAGCATAAAGTAGGTAGATTTTTCAGTTTTGTTTTTTTAGAATAATTATGCTCTCCTCCGCGCTTCGAGGAGCAATCGCGAGGATCAGAAAATAGGGATGATTTGGATTTCAAGAATGAATGTTTTAACATGCTTAACAGTAAATCACAATAAAACCAATTTTACATGCTGAAATAGTGAAATTTTTACATGTTGTTACAGCATGTTGAAACAATGATTTTTTTTTTTAACATGCTGAAACAGTGATTTTTTTTTTACATGATGAAATAGTGACGTTTTTTTTTTCCTGTAACGGTGATCTACAAACAATAAAACAATAGTGGCATTAGGATAAAGATAAAACAAAACAAAATAATAATAATAATAATAATAATAATAATAATAAAAGGTCTGCAAGAGCGCTGAAACAATAGCTGAAACATTACAAAACCTGCAAACTTCTCACTAATTTGAGAGCACAGTGATACCATCTTTTTGCCTTCATCCTTCTAAAGCTGTAACTGTGGTCGAAACTGTGTTACCCACTTGCTCTGGATTGTGCACTATCCACGCCAAACCTACAATAGCCATAGTCTAGCGCCTAGTCTCTGAACTATGTGGCAATTATGTGTAGAACGGTTATTTAGCTCTTTGATTTTCTTATGGATCTTGATCTTGACCACCGAATCGACTTTGATTGCAAACAAGAAAATCAATCGTATCCTCAAGCGGTGATCCACTCTTATGATTATCAAATTCAATCTTGATTGAGTGGTTGAAACAACACTATTTTTGGCAAATCAAAGTTAGAAATTTTGGATTGCTATCATTGTCATCCTCAGAATGAGTTATCTTGGTTGTAATTCCTCAAACGCAGATCTTGGTGATGATTTTTAGCGAATCTTGCAAATATATATTTGTAGCGAATCCTGCAAATCTATTTTGTTGTCCTCCATGACCCACATTGTAGCGAATCTTTCATTTTTCTGTTTGGATGGTTGTTTGCCGCACATGAGCATGTTTCAAGATATTGGAATATTCTCCCACAGGAATTTAATCTGAACCCACGCATCTATTTTTGGCCCCGAAATTTAAAGTATTGGCTTGCACACAAAATGATCATGAGAGGCAAATCGCAATTGATGTGGTACGTGGAGAATGCTATGAAAGTTATATATTAGAAGCTTTGCAAAAATCCAGATATACCACGCACGTATAGGCAGAATAGCAAACGACGAATTCATGGGTTCGGTCTGCAGCATGAGACTTGAGCAGTCGGCAGACAACAATTCACAATGGCCACTTTGTATTCTCAGCGAATTGTTGTTCCTGAGAAGCGTGGAGTTAAGGGTAGCTTGGAGCCCTTGTCTGAGACTTCGAATACTGGCAAAGATGTACCCCTTGTCAATTCTAACTGTGATGGGAATTTAATCTGGCAATTTTAATGGTTGGAAGTGAACAGTTATCATCAAACTAACAGCCCCCAAAATTAAGTTTGTGGCACTCCATACGAAGCAATATTCTACCCGCTAGTCTCCAAGTGTGCTTAAAGGAAAAAGAATAAGCCTATTATGCGATAAGGTCCAGGTAAAAACATGAAAAATAGGCCTCTTGCTTGTCTATTTCTTATTGCTGCTAAGGTTTGCTATGGTGGGCGACGATTCAGTGCTCAGTCCGTTCAGTCAGTGCTTATGTTTTCAGTATTGATAGGAGTGTTTATGGAGCAACTTCGGAGCCTCAGATACTCCTTCGTTGGGCCTCTCACATAGAAAATGTTGGATACGATTTTTTTTTTCTCTTTGGTGGGGAGGAGTGGTTTCTATAACAATTTGCAGTAGTTTACTTCGTTTCGTACAGTGTCCACTCTGACATTTGTGCTGCAAGAATCCAAGCCCGCCAGCTTAATCGCTCTTTTTCATCGAGCTAGGGAATGAACAACCTAGTGCAGAATCTGCTTTGGTAGGTAATGCTATGTAAAGCACCAGGTGCACCGGTATTTAGGGTTTATGATGATGGGACAAATAATAAGATTCATGAAGAAAATGACTAGTCTGTTTGTGACGCAAAAAATTTGCACGCGACCTGTAGATTGTCTGCACACGACTTGTGGGTTCCCTAGGCATCAAAAAAATGATTGTCATGATCAAGCAATCAAAACTTCAACTAAATCCGGCCGGAAGTTGCAGCGAATGGAAGAAAATATATAAAAAGATTTGTTTTCATTTGTTTGTTTTATTTTATTTTTTATTTCTTTATTATATTATATAATAATAATAATAATTCATTAAAAAAAACATTTTATTTGTTTGTTTGTTTTATTATTAAAATAATGAAAAATATATAATAATAAAAAGCACTTTATTTTAGTTGTTTTGTAAAAAATATATATATAATAATAAAAAATTTAGGTCAAACATAAAAATAATAAAAAAATTCATAAAACAAAAATGAAAAGAAAAAGCTTTAGCAAATGGATTTCAATCAATTCTTGAAAACTAAATCAGAGTAAAGTTTTTTCATTTATGCTAACTTATCTCATTGAGTCACTTCAACAATGATCAATGACGAAACTTATGCACAAAGAGCAACATGTGCGCAAACAATCACATCTTGCTGCTGAAGTGATTTCAAGAATCATAGAACTTTTTCCGAAGAAAAAAACATGTTTTGTTGACTTCTTGAAGGAGTTGTTACTCATGATAAACATCATGGCGTTTGTTGTTACACAACGACCTTTCATAAACCCACTGCATCATGAATGTTTACCCACATTTTTCCTTCAAAGCACATTGGTCATCCTTGTGTTGAAGCCCATCTTCCATTGAATTATCCTTCATGACTTCGCACACACCTATCCTTATGAGTCGCATACATCTCTTTCACTTTTTCAGTTCAGTTGTCCTTGTCAATAAAACTATCCAACTCCCTTTCAATGGCTACATTGCCTTGCCATACACACTGTTACTACTGAGACCTTTTCATTTATAGTCCTACCACCCTTTTTATCAGAACTCACGTTGACTGATGTGGGATTCCTTAAGGCCCACCTTTCAACAAGTCTCGCCCCATCAACCTCAACACCTTATCTGGGATATAGACTAGAGTCCATTTTGAGTATCTGGAGGCTTGCATGCCTTAATGGCAAGTTCTCTCGCTGACAATCATGGGAATACATTAATGTCCCTTGATTGTCGGATCTTGCAAGTGGCTCGACATCAACACATCTACTCGCACTTCACCAGATGTACTTAGGTACCTTGGCACTCATTGACATCAATGGTGAGTTGCCTCGCATTGGTTAACGACATTCATCATGGGTCGATAATCCAGTGACTTCTTTTTATGCTTGACATTGACACATTCACTCGCATGATTAGGATTGTACCATCAGGTTTAGCAGCGGGTGAAGACTATACACTTTTCATGACTCTATCAGCAGTTACAACAGCATGACTTCTGCCATATGAGACTATTACAGTTCCCCTTTCACACTTTCTCTTTTCCATGATTCATTCAGCAGTAGTTTAGCTTCCTCCACTTCACATTCTCTGATCTAGCAGACAATCGTCGCAGCTACATTAGTAGTCACTTTACATATGATCCTGCAGCAATGACATCTTCCATGATCTAGTAGCCACATTAGCCATATTCCTATTGCATAGTTCCTCAACACTTTGGGTAAGTGGAGGTATGTTATTTTCTAAACTTTAATCATGTAATTCCTCAACTGCTAGCAATGAATAATTTGGAAAATTCCCTCATTGCGTTCGCTTTCCTTTTTCACTTCTACGACTTATGCCACGTTGCATGAGGACATGCAACAAGTTAAGTTGGGGGGTATAGAGGACATTATTTACTATCATCACTTCACTTTTCCACCATCATTATTCCATTTTTTCGTCTCATTTATCAGTTATGAACATTTCTTTTCCAACGATACTCTGTTGCACTTTGCTTTATAAGCATTGGTATACATATTGGCATGATTCACAAATATATATAAAAAAAAGGGCTTTCTTATACTCAGTGATGTTTTCCTTATGCACATTGATAGCATACATTTTCCAGTAAAAGTATGGGCAAATTATTATCATAACAGCAAGAGAATAAGTAACGAAATAAATGTTGTTAACACAAGAACCAACATTCTTTATATTCATGGTTGTCACACAAGAACCAACCATACGAAAAATGTCAGTTCTTGCTCATGTACATCCCATCCTGGAAAATATTCATTATCATCACTCAAAGCCAACATTCAAATGCCAAAATTTCTTAATAAGATCCATGCATGGTTGCATGAGTACATGCAACAAGTTAAGTTGGGAGGTATGTTGGGGCTCAGAAATGTCCTATTCTCATTCACCTTTCCCTTCATCATTCTCCACATTTCATCGCCCCATTAACCTTTCATGATATCATTTCCATACATATACTTGGGTTTCACCTTATTTTTATCCACTTTATTCATTTTAGTATTTAAAAGGAATTTGTGATTAAATGTTAGAAAATCAACATGTTTTCATATATATCTCAAATATGTGTGAGCTTTGTAATGTGTAGGAATATGTGA
>ML780739.1:591632-612394 GCA_009831015.1 Picea engelmannii
CTTATCTAAGATATATGAGAAATATGTGTGAGGATTTAAAGGGATTATATTTTGTAATAATGGAAAATAGGTTGAGAGAATAGTGGATCTGTAATAATGAGATGGTTATCTTATCTTCAAGGCTCTCATGTATAAAAGAGAGTACTCTCTCTTCATGAGAAGGGGGAATTAGATGATTTAAGTAGAAGAGGAATTCGATTATTCAATTAGGAGCAATTAGAATTCAATCAGTTGCAAGTAGAGAATTAGAGTAGTCATTAAGATTCGAAAGAGAAAGGGATTCTTAGCTTTGATTCATATTCTTTCATTGTTATGCTTTCATGATTTGTCATTTGATTGTTGTTATGTAATTCAAGATAGCTTTATTGTGTGAGCTCACATATGTTATTTGTCGTTCAACTCTTCACATGTTGTATTGGTTTTCCTTTATGCAATTTCCTGCTTTCCTATATTAATGTTTCCTGATTTCCTAGATTAGTTTCATTTCAGCAATTTAGATTAGATTACTTCTACTTTAGTCTTCCATATATAGTGTGTGTGCTTTGTAAGCCTACGAATCTCGGATTGACAAATTAAATGGTTGGGAAAATACTACAATGGAATTAAACGACAATATTTCTACCTAACAACCCTTTGCTTCCAATGTCGCAAATAATCTTTATAGTGTCCTATCATTTTCCTTTGGAGTAATGTTATATGGAATTGTAGTTAAATGTTACAACAAATTTCAATGAATCAATATAAGTACAATATATGAATATATTCTACCAATTTCACACATGTAAATGCATTTCTATAGGACAAAAAACATAATACACATAATAGAGAGGAAGAGGATCTATGACCCCATGTGAGAGGAATTAAAGGAAAGGGAAACAATTTTATGGTTTCCATTTAATCAAACAGTTGGAGAACATCCTTCCAACATTTGTAAACATTCTTGTTAAATGGTTGGCATGCATCCTCCAACCTTTTGCACTGGGTCAAAATCCAATGTTGTTGAAATTAGGGAAAGGGGAAAAGCTTAAGATATCACCCTAGTATGCAATCTTTAGGGTTTACAACATATCCACAATCCTGTAAATTGTAAAATGCAAATTACCAACACCATGCATGGATTTTTCTTGTCAGGGTGTGCATTTTACATCATGCCCTATTTTCAAGCTTTGTTATGCATTTTTCCCTTTATGCATTTTTTTGCATTTACAAGGCATTTTTTGTCCTCTATGCATAAAATAGGGTTTTTGGTTTGAAAATTAACAACTAAATATGTATCACAATATGTAAAATGATAAAATACAAACTTTACAATTTGAATCACTCAATTGGGAGGTCATATGAGTCTTGGGCATGCATTTTACAGAAAAAATGTTTTACCCTCCATTTTATAAAAAGTATTCAATATTGGTTCAAGGTAGAAGTCCTATTTCATTTGAAGTTTCACTTAGGGTGATATATCTATATTTATAATTTTATTATATTCACCCTAAATCTCTAATAACTAAATTTGGAGCTATATAGAAGCATGGACATGCATTTCTATTAGGTCACTTTCTATTGTTTTGGTCTTTCAATTTACAAGGCAGATTTTGCCTCTTTTACATAGCAGCCACATTTATGTTTAAAAATAAGTAAATAAAATTGTAAACATGTGTAAATTCTCTAAGACACCCTCAACAACTTGAATCACTCAAATTGGAAGTGTTTTAATACCTAGGCGTGCATTTTTGTGAAGTTTGGCATGCATTTTGCACAAGGGCATAAATTAGTGATGCAGATCCCCTATCCCTCCTCAGGGCCGCACGACCTCCCGGTTAGGATCTCCAAATTTCAGAGCTGAAGCGACTCTCCTGGTTCTGAACTGGAACCTCTAACACTTAGTCCATAGACTCTTGTTTGTATTTTTCTCATGCAATTTGGTTTTAGGCATGGCCCCCACTCCTCGTGACCGTAGGCACGACCACCAGCTTAGCCTGAAAAGGTGCGTCGCATCCCCGGGGTTTTCCAATGTAACGAGTCCCTGGTTCCTCTGGTCTCGAAACCTTGATAAGAGTTGGTGGAGGCTAGATCCCCCCTTTCCCTAGCTCACGTGATCATAGGCACGTGACCACCAAATTTACCACAGAGCGCTTCGGGCTTCTCCAAGTTACGAGAGCCTAAACCATGAAGACTGAGATCTACAGTCCAGATCTCCCTTTGATCAACGACGATGATCAATTCAATGTTTCACGACTTCACCCCTCACGAGGTATGCTCATTCCTCCAAGTCACAAAAGCCAAAGCACTTCCCTATTGTGGATCGACGGCTCTAAGCCTCGAAGATCCGATGACCTGAATCCTTTCGAGTTTTCATAGGTCAAGAGTCCCGACTCTTACCTTTTGTATCCCCAGTCACTGAAATCTGAAATACCCCCACATCATGGATCGACGGTTCTAAACCTTCGAAGATCCGACGGTTTGGATCCTTTCGGGGTTTCGCAGGTCAAGAGTCCCTACTCTCATCCCTTGTACTCCCATTAGCCGAAGACCAATACACCTCCACATTGTAGATGGACTACCCCCAACCTATGAAGATCTGACGGTCTAGATCCTTTCGGGGTTTTGTGGGCCAAGAGCCCGTCTCTTTCCCTTTGCGCTCCCGGTAGCTGAAAACCCGAAATGGTATCAACGACCCAGATCTATTGGGGCCTGATGGATACTATTCCCCTTGAGGGTCGAGAATTGAAAGGTATCCCCACTAATCTACTCTCAACTCTTCTCGATCCAACGGCTCACGAGATTTTGCGTCCCTCCCCAAAATATCTCCCCCATCCCTTCAAGTCCTCGTGGGTCTTTCCTCCTGGGCATACACAATATTGAGATTTGCATGCCTGTCTCACCTCAGATGACCACTGACCCTTCACTACAATCTGACGGTCAACAATGCTCCCCCTCTTGAGCTTTTTAATCTTTCAAACTTAGAATAATTTTCTAAGTCCTCGAAGGATCAAACCTTCGCTTCTCCTGGGAAATGGATTCCTGGATCTCGACAACACTTTCCCAGAGTGATATTCCTCTTGAGTTTCGTCTGGTGTAGACTTCGATTTCCCACGTACTCCTTGCATCTAAGGGATCTTGATAACTTAGATCCAAGGGATTTCTCACAGAGAAATTATTCCCCCAATCCCCTTGCGTTCCCTTCTGGCTCGATGCACACCTTATAGAGATTTAAATGAAGAGAAACAATTGAAACTGAAAAACTAACATTCGCAGTTTCCTACTCTCCTAAAGAGATTCATTCACTTGCTCATAAGAACAGAAATCTCAGGAAATTTCAAACACCGATCATACAATGTGTATTTGGTTCAATTTTCCTTCTATTATATTCACAAGTACCGAAAATGTCTACAAATTACATTCAAATTATAGTAACTCAAAAACTGAGATCTCCTGCTAACTCGCAGTTCTCTCTTACAACTAATTTCTCTCTATATTGTAGCTAACCCCATCTGGGCGTACAAAATTATACTTAACTCAAAAATATTTCTAGGGTTCCCCCTAGCTACTTGCCTACTCTAAAATTCATCCTATGTTATCTTAGTCCAGTCGCACTCCAGAGCTATAGTGGAAACTCCTGCTCCTCTTGTGATTTCCAAAACGTGCCTCAAAGGGTAAAATTATACACTAGTTCAAGCATGCCTCCAAAGGTAAATTTCGGCGTTGAGTTAAGGTGGATTTCAAAATTGGCTGTAGCTATTTTCGTTGAAGTTCTGGAAGAACTCCCACTTGCTCAATGGTCATTCCTCTGCGTGTTTGCCAACGATGCTCATGTATCAATTAGGGTTTAAAAGAAAAACATGTGTTTCTTATGCATGAGTGTGCATTTTTAGATGTGGAGACTATAACAAGATTTAATTAGGGTTTTATGAAACAACAGAAACCAAATTAATCCTTCCATTATTTTCCAAATGGTTAGCATGAAAAATCAGTAATGGAAACAATGAGGGTTGGATGGGTGGAAAATTGTAACATACCCATCCTACAATAAGGAATAAAATATTTTATGCATTAGGCTTGAATTTTAGATTACATAGAGTACATAGTGGACATTTTCAAACAAAAAACCTTCTGATGTGCATAAAGGGTAAAAATTGTCTTGTAAAACAAAGAGGTCAAATTGTTAAAACTGGTCTTATTGAAATGCATTCCAAAAGAAGGGAAATGCATGCTCAATGGTGGAATTGGCATGATTATATTAGGTATATATAGGCCTATTAAACAACCATTCCCTGAAATAAATTATGCATGCCCCATGGTGAAAAACGCATGCCCTAAAAAGGAAAAGTGCATAGAATGCATGAAAATAGGGAAGATGACAAATGCACGCCCTAGGAATAAAAATGCATGCCTTGTGTTAGTAATTGTATGTTGACCTTATGAAATTACATGAAAACATGGTATTGAGGAAAATGCATGCCCTGTAAGGGAAAAATGCACATCTCAAGTTGAAACTGGCCTTGTTGAAATGCACATCAGATCGAGGGAAACACACACTGAATGGTGAAATTGGTATGATTATATAAGGGATATATAGGCTTATGAAAAATCCATCCCTTAAAATAAATTATGCATGTCCCATGGTGAAAAATGCATAAAATGAACGAAAATAAGGCAGATGGCAAATGCACACCCTAGGAAGAAAAATGCATGCCTTGTGTTGGTATATGCATGTTGACCTTATGAAATTACATGAAAATGGGGTATTGAGGAAAAAGCATGCCCTGTAAGGGAAAAATGCACGTCTCAACTTGAAAATGGCCTTGTTGAAGGCCCGCTAGATTGAGGGAAATGCATGCCCAATGGTGAAACTGGTATGATTATATCAAGGATATCTAGGCTTATGAGGCATCCATTCCTTCATATAATTTATGCATGACCCATGGTTCAAAATGCACTTGATCCAAATGGATCTCGCTGGCCAACCACCTTTTCCATTGAATCACCATTTTAAGCATGTGGTTTTGATAAACCATGATAGTCACCCTTTTGATGGGGAATGGAATGTAATGTTGTCTTTGTTTGTTAATTACAGACATCATGTAATGATTTCCTAGTCGTCTTATGTACATGCCTACAACATAGCGTTAATGCACCAGATCCCATTAGAACTTCATTGTTAGGCACGCTCAGGCTAGAGTAGTACTGGGATGGGTGTCCTCCTGAGAAGTCCTAGTGTTTAACATGCCTTTGGCATTTTATAAACTTAGTCCAATTTATCCCACATGCATCATGACAATTTTTCCCCTCTCACTCTCTCAAATATAATTGAGGTGAAGGAGTCCCTTTAAGCATGCAATGGAGTGTAGTGTAAAGCTTGTTGTGAATGAAGCGTAGCCAACATCTATTTTTTTTCAGAGGTAGGCTACCCCATTCTACCAGTTTGTGTTCTACATTATTCATTAATAGAATTTGATTTTCACTATATTTTTGTCTTCTCTGCATTATCTCTGTTATTTCCTTATTATATATCAGTTATATTTTTGTCATCATGTAGTTCTCAAAATAATATGGATCAATGGTATCAAATCAGGATGCTCCTTTTCATTTCTCAGAGCACGTCCCCAATGAGGTCAGGGTATAGAGAGTTGGGTCTCAAGCTAGTTTCACTTTAGGACAACTGCTCTCACCAACCCAAGCAACCTCACATGGTGGAAGAAAAGAGAGACAAAAAAGTAGGAGATTCTTTCAAGATGTTTCTCGAGGAATCCCTCATCCGATAGAGGAACGAGATGATGGATAACTTTGCTCAGATCCTTGGAAGACTATCGATGGCATCGGCTAAAGAATATTAAACAAGAAGTCATTTTTCAAGTGTGACACACTTCAAGGTACTAGTCAATTTTATCTCCTTATTTGGAGACCAGATAGATGCAGATGATATAGAAACATGGTTGAATCTACTAGAAGGTCATTACTCTGTCCAAAAAAATCTGACACTGAAAAGATCACCTTCGTGCTCCCTAAATCCATTCCCCATGTCAGATATTGGTGGAAAGGTTACTAGGAGAGGTACATTGTCTATGAATCTACACTATTTGAGAGAGAACCCACTTGGGCAACCTTTGTAGATGCCCAAAAGGAGGAGTTCTACCCTGTTGGAAACTATGATGACCAATACATGAGATGGACAACTCTGCATCAGAAAAGAGACCAGATAGTGTCGAAGCACGCCAACATATTTCATACCTTGCACTCAAAGCTGGGTATTGAAGAATCCGAGCGACACTTGGTTTTGAAGTATCGTAGTCATCTACACAGGTACATCTAAACATATATGGATTTCTTGGGCATCTCCTCACTAGGAGTTTCTTATCGATTTGAAGTCAAAATTGAGCAGAAATTCAAGCAGTAGAGTAAGTGGGAGAAGAATGGAAAAGGAAAATCTAACTCACATAATGAAGGACAGAGCAAGGAAGGCCAACTTCAAGAGAGCTAGTCCCAGATGTAGGCCAAGAAGGGTAACGAGAATTCTAAGAAAGACACTAGAAAGTGGTGTGAGTTCCACAAAATCCCTTTATACAACACTGATGAATGTTTCTCAATACAGTCATTGGTGATCAATCTCAAAGACAAAGAGTTGAACCCTAACTTGGACCCTGATTCAGAAAATAATAAAAGGAGACAGATCATTGATGCAGAACCCACTGCTATTGTTGCATATACAACAATCCAACCAAAAGAGGATCCCGATCAGGGGGAGTGGCTCTTCCATTCACAGTTGTGGGTGAAGGGGACCCCATTACATTTTATTGTTGAAAGCAGAAGCTAAAATAACATTATCTCAGCAGAGGTTTTCAAGCAGTTTGATTTTCCAAAAACACCACAACCTCAACAATACAACATTGGGTGGCTTCGCCAGGATCAAGATATTCATGTCAGCCAACAGTGGTATCTGTCCTACAGCATCAAGCCCTTCAAGGATGAGGTATTGTGTGATATTTCCCCACTGGAGGTATTTGATATTCTATTAGGCCAGCCATATATGTGTAGGCATCATGTTTTTCATGAGTCTCGACCCCATAGTGTCATTTTACTCTGCAGGGTCAACTATACCAGATACCAGAGGTAGTTCCAACTATTGTCCCACCAAAACAATGCCACAAAGTAATCTCTCATACTGCAAAGCTTAGCCTCTTCATAATCCGATCAGAAGGTGAACATAAGGACACTGCAACCATTGTAGCCTCAACCCAAGACCTTTATATCTAGCAAAAGAAAATCAACAAGATTGTAGAAGAGTACCAAGATGTTCTTACTGCACCTATGGGGGTTCCTCCACACTACCCAGTCAATCAAGGTTATCACAGAACCCTTCATAGTCTTCATGTTGCATCTTCACCAACATAGTCCTCCCAAACTCAGGTAGATCATGTAGCTAGATTGGTTGAATAGATCCAACCCCTCCAAAAACAGGTTCATGACAGCCTTCAACAAGTTAAGCAAGACAACTTCTTCATCAAGGCAAGCAACACACCAAGATTTAGATTTAGCAGAAGTCTCCCCATCTCCCAAGGGAAATTGACATAATGAGGACCATTGCTTCCTAAAGGGGGAGGAATGATCCAAATGGATCTCAGTGGCCATCCACCTTTTCCATTGAATCACCATTTTGAGCCTGTCGTTTTGATAAACCATGATATTCATGCTTTTGAAGGGGAATGGAATGTAATGTCATCTTCATTTTTTAATTACAGAAATCATGTAATGATTTCCTAGTGGTATTATGTACATGCCTACAACATAGCGTTAATTCACTAGATCCCATTAGAACTTTGCAGTTAAGCGCCCTCGAGCTAGATTAGTATTGGGATGGGTGACCGCCTGGGAAGTCCTAGTGTTTTACATGCCTATGGCATTTTATAAACTTAGTCAAATTTATCCCACATGCATCATGGGAATTTTTCTCCTCTCACTCTATCATATATAATTGAGGTGAAGGAGGCCCTTTAAGCATGCAATGGAGTGTGATGTAAATCTTGTTTCAAATGAAGCATAGCCAACATCTCTTTCTTTTCAGAGATATGCTACCACATTCTGCTAGTTTGTGTTCTACAATTTTTTTCTCTCTTGTTCATTAATAGAAGTTGGTTTTCACTATATTTATGTTTTCTCCACATTATTTTTATTATTTCCTTGTTATATATCGGTTATATTTTTGTCTTCATGTCATTCTCAAAATAATCGGGATGAGCACTCTCTAAAAAAGGAAAAATGCATGAAAATAGGGAAAATGACAAATGCATGCCCTAGGAAGAAAAACGCATGCCTTGTGTTGGTAATTGTATAGTTACCTTATGAAATTACATGAAAATAGGGTATTGAGGAAAATGCATGCGTTGTAAGGGAAAAATTTGTGTCTCAAGTTGAAATTGCACATTGAGGGCATGGGATTGCGTGTTTACATAGTAAGGAGGAATATGCACATCTTGTCAATGACAAATTCACACCTACACTGTAAAAATGCACACCCTTGACATGTTATGCAACCCTGTGTTGGCCTAAACCCTAAGTTGTTCTTCCTTAGACCATATTAATGGTTTTCATAGAAATATGAATGAAAATGGATGTTGATCCATTTTGTATGATTGATGCTACTATGGCATATCTTATAACAAACATGAACCCATGTTTGAAAAGCTATTTGGAAACACACATATGTAGTTAACCTTGTATGTTGAGTTGTTTCTCAATTGCCAAAATATTAGAAACTTGAAGTACTTGTAAATCTCCCACACCTATGATTTAATTCAAATTCATGCGAGATATCTTGCTTACCATTTAATTTGAGATTGAGTGTGTGTGTTTGTATTATAGTTGGAAATGTTTGTAATTTTTCTTTCAAAATTACCCTGACACATTCTAGGCAGGGATGATTTTAAGGATGGAAATTTATATTAACATGTAGAAACTTGGGCTAACCGTACAAGTCCTTAATATGCAAAATGTAAAATGTTTGGCGATAGTTTTGTAAAAATATTCAAATTTCTAAGAATTTTATATAGTTTCTATAAATTTTTGGCGATTTTTAAGGTAAAATAATCTTATTCTATGGAATTTGGGAAAATCATTTTAAAAAAAAATGGAAATTAGCGATTTTTTTGTTGGGAAAAACCATGGAAAATTAGCCCAAAGGCGAAATTTAGCCCCGAAAATCATCTATGATTTTAGGAATAATTTTTTTTTTCCAAGTTACAATGCCCGGGGAAAACCCCTAAGTACTTCCCCTCATTTATAAGATGGAAATTTTTCAATAAATTCTCAAAAATCCCAATTCCATTGTTAAAAAATGCTACAAATCTACTTGATTGTTCTTATAAAAAGGCATGCCAAGTTTTATAAAAGTGTTATTTGTAATAAATTATATCTTATCTATAAATAGTAATTTACTTCCCTTAACAAAAGTGCTTTATAAAAAAAATACCTATATAACCCTAAATCATTTAAAAAAAAATCAATTTCCTTCCAATGGTTTCCTTAGTGTGAGCATACTTTCCACAACTTCCATTCCTTAGCATCCATTCATGCTAGCATAGATTCCTCAAAAAAACATTTCATCTTTGAACCCATAAAACCATGGCCACAATTGAAATAGGTATGTCCTCTACCATGCGAGAAGTAGTTGAAACAGGTGCTTCCCAAGATGAAAACTTCACTGTCAACAAATTCCAAGAGCGTATTGATGCATGGAGAGACACAATTAATTGTCCAACATGTATGCAAAATATCCTAAGAAGAGAAAAGGTTTTTGACTTTCTTTTTGGACCCTTCCATTTTTAAAATGATGAGATAGATATGGCCATAGCTAATTATGATGGCATAGCTATGGAAATGAAACTATTTGCTTAGACATTGATTTTCTTACAAGAGCAACAAAACTTCCATGTAGAGGGGGAGCTAAAAAAGGCCAAATTCATGAAGAAGAACATGGCATTAAGGCTGACTATCATATCCAGAATGGGTTACTCTACAAGCTAAACAAGCTATGTGTTCCTAAAGGTGAAATATTGCATCTTATCAGAGAGTCTCACACCTCCAAGGTTGGAGGACATTTTGGTGTTGGGAAGGCATTTATTAACTTGCAAAGGTATGTGTATTGGCCCAGAATGCAAGAATATGTAGATCAATATATTACCAGATGCATAATGTGTTGTACCAACAAGCCCATCAATAGAAAACAAGGTCTATACCATCCCTCAACTATACCCATTCAACCTTGGGAAAGAATTTCCATGGATTTTGTGGGTGGTTTACCAACAACTCAAAATGGACACGAATATTCATTTGTGGTAGTTGATAGGTTAAGCAAGACATGCATTCTTATGCCTTGTAAAAATATCATCAAAGGACAAGAAGAAACAAACATGTTCTTTGAATAGGTCTAGGTTCACTTTGTGATACCAAGGAGTGTCATCTTAGACGGGGATACTTTATTTATCAATTCCTTTTGAATACACTTTGGGAGAAGATGGACATGAAGTTGAAGAGATCTACAAAATTTCATGCATAGAAAGATGGGAAAACAGAAGTAGTTGACATGACGTTGGTATATCTTTTAAGGGGTTACAATAAGAAAGATCCAACGACATGGGATAAAAATTTGATCTACATTCAACACTCTTATAACATAACAGTCCATACTTCTACTGGTAAGTCCCCTTTTGAAACTTTCTTTGGATATTTCCATATTTTCTCTTGGATATTATTTATGGACATCAAGAAGGAGTGATGGAATACATCATATGAGAAGCATTGAAAGCAGATAAATTTTTTGAAAAGATTAGAAAGATCCATTTGAAAGTACAAGAGATGTTGAACAAGTCATAGAAAGTTATGCCTCTTGCAAGATGACCTACCTTGTTGACCACCATGGTACAAGTCGATGTCACATCAACTGCCATTACTCACACATATGGGTATATCCATGTGTGGACTTTAAAAGATATTCTATAAGGTCCAAACCTTATCAATAATTGAGTGTTGACGATGCAAAATCCCTAACCCTAGATGACTATCAAGCTATGTTAAATATGAGTTGTTAGGAGGAGAAAGGGTTCCATTCTTGATCTGATTTGTGAGAAGAATGTAATGAAAACATGGATTTATAATATTAACATAGAGACATAGTGAACAACAAAAATTATATAGTAAAACTTGACTTCTATTAAATAAGAAATATGTTGAAAACTGTAAAATGCAAACTGAAAACAAGCTTGTTAGAATGGTGGCAGCTTATTTCTGAGAAGAGATGTGGCAGCTATGCTCATTCACAAGAAGATGAGTAAAATGAGACTCTGGAGGAATTTTTACAGTAAAAATGAATTAAAAAAACCTAGACATCCAAGAACATAACCCTAGGAGATGAAGCAACAAAAGTCATGTGGGCCTCGTTGGGGTAAGTTAGGACATCAACTTCTCATGATCGTAACTTTTGCATACGATCTTTGTATAGGCTGCATGATAGATCATTGGAAAATTCTTGATGAACAGATTCATTTAGGGAGATAAATCAGAGCCTTTGGCCATCATTTAGTTTCCTGGTCACTAAAAAGCATCGTTTAGGCCCTCAAAATGGCCTTAGAAGTTTGGGAACTAAAAAACTGCTAAAAATAGTAAGTTGCCAAAATTTTGTTTTTGAACCAATTGGAATAGGTCGGTGGACACCGAGATACTCCTATATCAATCCTCTCCCCTTAGGAACCAACGGTCTCCATTTCATTGAGTTCCCCCATCAGATGAGGAAATTTCTATTGAATTTGGCCCCGGATGAGCCATGTTCCTTGGTGGAGGAGTTGCCCTGCTTTGACAACCCAATAAATTTAGATCCTCTACTGGTGATTTCCTTTGACCTGTGTTTCCATGATCTAATCAGTGGATGCATTTTCCATGCAGTAAGGGTTGAGATATGTTGGTGTCAATTGTTCTGCTATCTCTAAGGTGTCCAATAATTGTGGAAAATAAGGTCAAAGGAGGTCCGCATTGAAAATTGGGTGCAAGACAAGGAAGGGGGGAAGGTTGAGCTCAAAAGAATTGTCACCCACAGCCTTGGTGATGGTGTAAGGTCTTCAACAGAGTGTACGAAGATTTCGATGAGGCCCTGTAAGGTGTTATTTTTGCAAGTGCAACCAAAATTTGTCTCCCACCTTAAAACGGTGTTGATCATGGTGTTGCTTTTACTTGGTATTGAACTTCTGTAAAATATATTGAACATGTTGGTGGATGTGTTGGATCCACTCAATGAACTGGGTGGATTTTTCAACTTCAATTGGAGCATGCAACAATTCTTTCTGGGTGGCTGCAAGGGGTACTACAACATCCATGGGACCCAATGGTTGAAATCCCAACCCCACCTAAAATAATTTGCATTCGGTTGAGATATGTATGGATCTGTTGTATTTGTGCTAAAAATAGAGAAGAATATCATCCCATGTGTGTGGTTTCTTGGAATTTTACATGCACAGGATGTGCACGATCATTTGATTGACGACCTCGGTTTGGTCATCTGTATAGGGGTGGAAGGCAGTGGATTTGGTGAGCTTGGTGTCCATCAATGACCAGAGGCTCGACCAGAATGTGATGAGGAACCGAATGTCCCAATCTGAGATAATGGTTTTTGGGATCCCAAAGTGTACCCATTCATTCAAAGAAGATATTGGAAGAGGCCTCCATTGTGATGCTCTTCTTCCAGGCAGCCAAAATTGCCATCTTGGAAAAGAGATCAACCACAAAACAAAGTCATTTTCATGCTTGGTGGACATAAATCCCAACATGTAGTCCATTGAGATTGATTCATAGGTCCTATCAAGAGTAGGCAGAGGAGTGTACAGGTCATTTTTCTTAGTGGATGGTTTGGAAATAGTGTAGGAAATGTAGGACTGGATATACTTGTTGACATCCTGTCGAAGTTTCGGCCAGCAGAAATTTCACTGCGACACTGCCACTATCTTTTCCATGCTGAAGTGTCCTGCCACCTGACTTTAGTGGGATTCCCAAATCAGCGTCGCTCACTTGCTTGACTGAAAGTAGATATGGCCCAGATGGCACAACAACCCATCCTGAAGATGGAAATTAGTGACAATTATGTTTGCGTCCAACATTTGGTAGGTGTTGGTGAAGTCAGAATCTGCCTCATGGAGGTGGGTCCATCCAGAGGTCTCATGGCCACAAGAGTCTATCATTGTGGTGATTTTCGTGATAGAAGGTCAGCTTATGCAATTAGTGGCTCAGTTGGTACTTCTTATTTTATATTTGATGTTGAGGTCGAACTGCTACAAATATGTGGGCCACTTCTGATGGTGGTCATTCTACAATTTTCCATCTGTCTGCATGAACTGCAATGACTTATGATTAGTGCGGGTGATTGTCCCATTCCCGAGAATATAATGCCTCCACTAGTGGCATTCTTGCATAATGGAGTACATTTATTTTTTGTAAGTAGGGTACTTATAGATGACATTTGATAGTGTCTAACTATTATAGGCTATGAGGTGGCCATGTTAAGTGAGGATTGTGCCGACGGCATAGTCAGAAGCATCTATCTTGATCTCAAATTGTTTTTTCAGGTTAGGTAATGAAAGCACTAGGGTTGAGCACAAGAGTTTCTTCAGATCATTGAACACTTTCTGTTGGGACAGGCCCCACACAAATTTTTCCTTAACACCACCCCTAGGTATTTGGTTGAGGGCCCATGCAATATGGGAGAATCCCAACACGAACATGTGATAGAAATTGGCAAGGCCTAAGAAGATTTGAAGCTCAATGAGTGTGGTTTGGGTTGGCCAGTCACAGATGACTTGGATCTTGGTTGGATCAACATGCACATCAACAATGTATCCTAGGAACTAGACCTTGTCCATGCCGAAGGAGAATTTTTCCAAGTTGGCATATAGCTTGTGTTGTCGCAGAGTGTGCATAACCTACTAAATATGCTCCAAGTGTTATTTCCAAGTCTTGTTGTAGATGAGGATGTATTCCAAATACACCACCACAAAATAATTAGTGAAATGCCACAAGATATCATCTATCATCCTCATGAAAGTTGTTGGGGAATTTGTCAAACCAAAGGGCATGACCAACCATTCAAAAAGACCTTCTTTTGAATTGAAGGAAGTTTTCCATACATCTATATGTTCTATTGGGACCTGATGGTATCCAAACTTCAAATCAATCTTACTGAAGTATTTTTCCCCCTTGATTTGATCAAGGAGATTGTCGATTTGGGGAATTGGGTATTAGCTCCTAACTATGATTTTATTTAGGGCCCGATAATCAATGCAGAGTCTTCAGTTCCTATATTTCTTCTACACCAGCATGATTGGGCTTCCACAAGGTGATGAGTTGATTCAAATGTTCCCCTTGTGAAACAGTTCTTAGATTTGACGCTTCATCTCCTCATTTTATAGCAGAGAGTGGTGATAGACTGGCCCATTGGGAAGTGATACATCGAGGGTCAGACCGATGAGATGATTGACTTGACAGTGTAGAGGTACCCCAATAGGTGATGAGAAGATGTCTTTGTATTCTTCCACGACCTTATCCACTTACTTCTGGTGCATGGAGAGGTTGGTCGTGAAGGCCATGGATGTGGTTGCAACCTTTCAGTCACTCTGAGAGCGAATCACGAAGAAGAAAAATTTCTCAGTTTGAGAAATGATCTTCCTGCATAGCTTGGCATAGATCAAGGAAATAACACTAGGTGGGACTACCTCGTGTATCCAATACAATTTCCTTTTCAAAGTAATAATAATGCTACAATGCCTAGAATCGTATACAACATGACATTTCCATAAATAAGGTTGGCCCAAAAGAACATAAAAAAATTCAAGGGGAGAAACATCACGCAATACCTCATCTTTGAATGGATTGATTTTGTATGACAGGTGACACTGTGGGCTGATGTGAAGACCGCTTCCTTGATGGAGCCATGTGATGGTGTATGGTTTTAGGTGTGACATTGTCGGCAGGGATAGATACTTGAAGACCTTTGCTGAGATGAGGTTCTTCTAGCTACCACTATCAACGATGAAATGCACTGGAGTGCCTTTCACCCACATATGTGAATGAAAGAGGCACTCTCCTTCCTCTGGCTCATCAGGTTCACTGGGATGGTGGAACTTGGTTCCGCGTCATTGATCTGTCTCCCCTTTTCTAGTTTTGACTCAGATTCAGAGCCCACATATGATTCAAAGTATTTCACCTTAGCCACAAATCACTACTTTGAGCGAAAATCAACAATGTTATAAAAGGGGCTCATATGGAAGTTGCACCACTTCTCGGTATCTTTCTTCATTTTCCAATTGTCCTTATTTTCTTGCGTATTGGACTAGGTGTCCTGAGGTTTCCCATATTATTTATTTCCTTTGTTCTGTGGGTCGGGGCTTTCCTTGCCCTGCTTCTATTGTGATGGGTTTCTAGACCCAGACTACCACATATTTTGTTTAAGCTTCTGCTCAATTTTGGCAACATATCTATAGGAAGCGCCCAAGGATGGGATGTCCAAAAACTCCATTTATGTATGGATGTATCTATGCAGACCGTTGTGGTACTTGAGCACCAGATTTTTCTCAGAATATTTGATAGTCAGCTTGGTGCACAAGGTATCGAACACATTGGTGAACTCTGACACTGTTTGGTCTCTTTCCTGCCGCAGTGTGGTCCATCTTGTATACAAGTCATCATAACATCCAACAGGGTAGTATTTCTCCTTAATAACATCCCTGAAGGAAACCCAAGTGGGTGAAACTAAAAATAATGTGGATCCCTCTATTTCCTTTTTCTCACAGAAAGTCTCCCACCAATCTTTCACATGGGGGATGGCCTTGAGGAGCACAAATGTAATATTTTCTCTATCGAAAAAGTTGTGGACAGAAAAATACCCTTCTAGAAGGTTTAACCATTTATCTATGACATCTGCATCTATTTGACCTTCAAATATAGGAATATCGAAATTGATTTGTACCTTGAAGCGGACGATGCCTCTACTTGAAGTGGATGCATCGCTTGTCGGCAGTCGTCAAAGTACTTGTGAAAATTTGTCCATCATCTCGTTCCTATGTCGCTCATGGGATTCCTTGAGCAACATTTTGATAGGATATCTTCGCTCATCATCTTTCTTTTCTCCCACCATGCATGGTTTCTTGGGCGTGTGAGAGAAGTTTTCCTCAAGAGAAACAAGCTCAAGACCCAACTCTCTATACCCTAACTGCGTCGGGGAAATGCACTAAAAAATGACAAGGAGTAGACTGCTCTGATACCACTGATCCAGATTTATGAGTGGAACGAAATGAAAAAAAATATTTATAATATTAACACAAAGACAAAATGAAAAACAATAGAGATACAGTAAAACTTTACTTCTACTAAATAATAAATATGATAAAAACTGTAAAATGCAGACTAAAAACAAGCTTGTTAGAATGGTGGCATCTTATCTCTGAGAAGAGATGTGACAGCTATGCTTATTCGCAAGAAGATGAGTACAATTAGGCTCTAAAGGCCTTTTTACAATAAACTTGAAGGCCAAAACCATAGACATCCAAAAAACTAACCCTAGGAGATGAAGTCCCAAAATTCATGTGGGCCCCCATTGGGGTAAGTTAGTACAAAAACTTCCCGGTGTTACGAGGAAAATCACTCTATGGCATGGGGTAAACCACAATAGGAAGAATGACTGCAAAAATAAACTCTAGTCTCAAGTATGCTATATAAACAAAAATGCTAACAAGACAAGATAAAGAGCCTACCTTGTCTAGATGTTCAAATAAGACCACCATTGAGCACTCGACTCAAAGCTATACACCTGCAACTTGTCCTCAAAAACCGAGATACGCAAGCATATGGTGATAATATATACAATTAGCACATATAATATCATAATCCATTAGTATTCATAACAAATATTCTTATGGAATAACAATTCAAATATTTGCAAGACATTAATTGGACAAGAAAAGAGTATTTCTATTAAAATATGATCAACAAAACTCTCCTTGTGAGACTCCGAAGTCACGAGATCCTGAACTTGGATCTTTTCGGGACTTCGCCAATCCCTAACCGCCTTGACATTCTGCAATATCCAATGGCTATCGTAACCTCACCACTTCTTCCTCGAAGTGTCTCAACCATCCATACAGCTCCTCTCTTAACTTCTTCCATGGGCTTAACTCCCTCGCAACTTAGTGTGATCCAATGGCCCACAACATTGTGACACTTCTCCACGAAGTGTTTTCACCGTCTACTTCTATTCTCTCCTACACGTGTCTATTCGTAGACTCCAATGACCTAGATCTCTCCTCTCCAGTTGATCTAACAGCAGTTGTAGCTCCTCCTTGAGCATGTGCTTCTTTCAAGCCTTGGAAGACTTCCCAAGTATCAAAGGTCTTGGCCTTTGCTTCTCCTGTGAGTTCAATTCCTTTCGACCTCGCCTATGTTACTTAAAAACATTGTCCCTTCTAAGCTTCTTGATTCTGAACCCTCCAAAGGGTATTCTTTTGACCTCTTCGATTCCTACAGGGTATCTATACACACGAAGGTGCTATATGTCCTGAGCTTCTCTGCTGCTCAAACCTCTAAGGGACTTCACCCATTTTCCTTCTCCCTCATATGAACAATCCGATGCCCTCCTTGGCAACCACTTACTCAAGAAACTCCTTGTTGATCCTGCAGGGTGTTCAGCAACCCTATGAAGATCCTCTCCTGGACTTTTCTCAGTTCTAGAACTCAAAAGAGTTCTTTCCTGTGCTCTATCTGCACATCCACTCAATGCCCTCCTGGAAGAGTCTCTATAGAACGTTCAATAGTTCCGTCTTCTCCTGTACACTCTATGCACCTGCTCAATGCCCTCCTAGCAGAGCTTCCACATAATCCTTCAGTGATCTTGTTTCTCTTTGAACTCAAACAAGAGCTCCTCCTCAATACAACCTGTGCATCTGCTCAATGCCCTCTTGGCAGAGCTCTACAGAACTCCTCAGAGATTTTGTCTTCTTCTGTGCTTTCCCTCTGCACAGTCCTGTCTCCAAGGTGTTCAACAACCTTGAGACCTTTCTCTGAGTTTAATATTTCAGGTGGTGCACCCTCCTAGCACATCCTTGTCCAAATTCCGTAGAATTGGAAGTGCATCTATGCACTGGCCCTTAGAACTTGTAGTTTTCTGTCACACCCTCTTGGCATGAAGCCTCAAAGATCTCCAAACTTGAAACCAAACCTCACAGATAGCAGAACCTATCTGTCCCTACAAATGCATACCTAATCATACATATACAGCATATAAAAACACACAAAGACATTCATAAGACACAGAAAGATATCCAGGAAAACTGCTCTTTGTATTAATGTAAAATGCCTCCTATCTCTATTCTCTCATGCTAATCACTAACTCAAAATAAGATCCAAGATATTTTACATGAGGGGCTCTTCAATCTCTTCCCTCCATCCTCACCTACTCTATTCAATTACATTGAATTTACAATTAATGGTTGTCTAGTATAGATCGGAGCTAGATTCAGCCTTACAACCATTTAAGGCTATCTACATCTAAAGCCTACGTATAGGCACGACCTTTTGTCTATAACAGCCTTACAAATATTAAATTCCCTTAATTCAAATTCAAAATGTGAGAGGGTTGGTGCCTCTCTTCTTTGAATACATTCTTTGAATGTGTTGAGTGGGTTGGTTAGCTGGCGTGGAGAGATTCTCCTGCATCATACTCCTCTGCTGCAAAAAATTCATGACCTCCTGCTCATGAGCTCTCCACCCTGGTTGTGGAAATCCTCCTGGATCCCAAACAACTCTTTGGAGTTGTCTCCCTGCTCCATGTCTCTGTTGTTGTTGTTACTGCTGCTACTTCTGCTACTTTGTTGTTGCTATTGTTTCTCTTCTGTCTAGCTTCTCCTTGCTGACAGTCTCTTGTGCTGACTTCAACATTAGCTTCCTGATCTCATCGATCACCTCATCCAGTTGTTGCACTGGCTGGCTCTGTTCATGCAATCTCCTCTGTTGCAATTTCTTTCTTCAAATGGGCAGATCACCATGATCTCTCGTGCCATCTTCTTCATCTCTTGTGGCCTCAACTTGCCACTTTGTTGTAGATTCAAGTTCTGCAGTATCCTTACTGAATTGTTGTCCAGCTTCCTCTTGTGATAGTGCTACTGTTGGCACCTCTCTTTGTGTTGGTTTAATTCCAGCTTCCTCCAGCTGCTCTTTAGACTATAATTCTTCTTCATCATCTGTTTCTACATACCTCGGCATGGTAGTCTTCATCAGTTCAGATCCCTGGCTGAAAATCTTGAGAGATTCCTCGGAATGCTCCTCTTTTGCAATCTGCATGACTATCTACTCATGACAGTCATTCGCTGGCCCTGGATTGTTCAGCCAATCCTCCAGCATTTCCAGCTCCATCTCCAATGGAGTGATCATCTGATCCGCCTGCTCTTCTTCTGTTGTTAGCTTCAGTGTTGTAATCTTTTCATCTTCCTCGATGAATATGTTTTTCCATTCCTCAGAATGCTCATATTCTTCTGCTTGGGCAGCTTCTAACATCTACTCCACTTCTTTGACAATCACAATTGGTTTTCCTTATTTTGTTGTTGTTGCTTCATCGGAAACACAAACGTTTGACTTATCTTGGCTAAATGGCAGGAATATTTGTAATGATCCCAAGCCAAATTCTTTCTTGGAATCACTAACTACTATTAATGTATTGAGTTATTAAGTGCATACAAGATTCATCAACACATGGAGATCATAATATATTCAAGATGTAGAAGCACAAGAAAAGATCTGACCTTTTTATTATGAGTAATGTAAGATCAATACAATAGATGGTCAATCTGGCATAAACCTCAGATGGTCGTACAAGCAATAGATATGAGCTGCTACAAAATGCTCCCGACAATACAAAATAAGCCTCCAAAGGCTGGATATACAATGAAGACTAAATCAAGTAGATCTGAGCCGTACTAATGCTCAGCCTCCAAGCTGGAAAGTGCCATGTCCTGCTAGAATGCTGAAGCCCTGAATAATTCCGCCCTGCTACCAAAAGTGTCCAATCAACCTGAGAAATATGCAAAATGATAGATCGGGCAACTGTAAGGAAAACCCAGATGTCCAAATTCCCAAATCCACTCTCAAACCCTATAGATCTGAATTCTCCATTGAATGGTGTGCCCCACTGGATGACTGAAACCCTAGCTGGTTCGGCCCTAATGAAGGAGGCCTCCAAATGCTCTGAAAATCTCCAAGAATATAGATCGGGCTATGAGAATACCGTGGGAGAAGTTTTGGGCTCAAATCTCAAGAAGATCTCCCTAGATCTGAGTTTTACTTAATCACAGGACGTCCCCTATGGCTCCACGACATCCCAATCTACAGACAAATGTAGAATGATGATAACCCTCCAGAAAATCCCTCAAACTAATGGTCCTGCCCCTGCAAAAAAAACCCAACTGTCGGAATGGCCCCAGGCCCTCAGGATAAGCTGGATCGAACCTCCCTCGATAAGTTGGCCTTGAAACTAGAATGGTGTGGAGGAGTCTTTCATCCCCAAGACCAAGCTGTGGAATAAGGTGAGTGGATATTTCACCACTGAGTTGCTCACAAGGGTTTGTACAACAAAACCCCCAAACTGAATGCTCAAGAGTAATAGCAAATGCTAATCCAAAACCAGAATGAATAATAGGTGCACCCCAACCTCTTACTTATACTTTTCCTTCTAATTCTCTGTTGAGTTA
>ML780739.1:617408-654044 GCA_009831015.1 Picea engelmannii
AAAATATAACTTTTAACTTCTTGACTTTCCCCCCCTCAGTGTGAGACTATGACCTAGTGGGGGTGCCCAGGCCACTGAGTCTCCTCATCGCCTCTCTAAGAGATGGGGGACATTACAATATTCCAATTCCCCCAATCATCATAATATTCTCTTGATCATCCTCCTGGATGGTGAAAGTTTTTAACTTGTCATCATCTTCATTCACATGGTCTGCAAAACCACATGAATCTTCACTTATCAGCATTCCTTGCTCATATGAACTCACCTTTGAGTTCATCTACTCTCCCTTGCCCTCCTGGCAATATGGAATTTCTCTGCTGCCCTCCTGGAAGTCTATGAGATCCTGCAGTGATCTCATCTCATTGCCTTCTTGGAAATATGAAATTCCCCTGCTGTCCTCTTGACAGTCTATGAGATCCCGTAGTGATCTCATCTCATTTCCCTCTTGGAAATTGAGAATTTTTGTTCTGCCCTCTTGGCAATGCTTGAGATCTTCCAATGATCTCAGTTCATCCTCAGCATCACTGAGATTCCTCCCAGCCTCTGATTCACACACCTAAACCATCTCCTCCTCTAGTCTGTTGAGGTTTTCAGCATGCCTCAACCATCTTCTCATCAGCCTCTGTTGTATTTCGGCCACCAATGCCTTGACTGACCATCTTAACTTCACCCTGATGGGCCATTCATATACCCATCGTGACCTTGTATTCTGTTGCACCCACAGTGTAAGTTCCTCCATCCTTGCCCTGATCTTGGAAAGTTCTTTATCCCTTGCAGCGTTCCCTTGTTGCTGGTGGTCCTTCTTCCCACCGATTGCATGACCTTCAGTAGCCATTTTTCCTGCTATCTATCTGCCCTCCTAACAGATATGCTGCTGTCACTCTGTATACTGAGAGTGCTTTCAGCCTCTCCTTGCATTCCTCCTGACTATTTCCTTGACAGCTACATACCTACAAACAATCACCACAGAATTTCCAGTATTCTTCCTTACCTTGCCTGTCTCTGCAAGATGTCTCTGACACCACTTTGATGTGCATCAGAGTATTTTCTTTCTTGCTCCCTCTCCCTAAAATATACAAACAAAGTTTCTACTCTGATACCACTTTTATGTGTATCAGAGTACTCTTTTTCCTCCCGCTTCCTCTGCCTCAAATCTATAGACAAGATTCAGGCTCTGATACCACTTATGGCGCAGCACCCGCTGCCTCAACAGGTTCTGCGTGACCTCCCGGTCTAAGGATCATTCTAAATTTCCTTGAGCTGAAGTGGCTCCTTGGATTTCTGCTGGAATCTCCAATAAGTTCGATCCACGGGTCCTTCGGAAACCCCACCTGTGCGAACAGGCACTAGGCACGATCTTCTCCTCCTCCAAGCAACCACAGTGCTATGACCAAGGCCTATTCCCAAAGGCACTTGTCGCAACCTCGTGATATCACAAGTTCATGAGTCGAAGCTCTCGAATCCTCCTTCTCCACAGCTCTAATACCCGAGATCACGATATGGGTATGGCTCTTCCTTTGTCAGTGCCCTTCACACGTGACTGATGACTAGGCCTAAACACTAGCACCTTTCGCAACTCGCAACCTCGCGAGTTGGAGTGATGATCCTTTGTGCTCCTCCTTTGTGAAATCCTGAGATGCGATAGGTCAACTATGGGTTGACCCCTTGATGCACGGGTCATGCCACCTGTCACCCTTATGGTCCCCACCTGACAGATGTGCCACACATTCACATGTGCCTCAACTCTCGACACTTCACGACTTCTACAGTCGAAAGTGACTCCTTCCAACTCCTGAACTCCTGAGACGCGATAATTCCACGGAGTTCTGATCCGACGGTTCTCTCATGCCTGGATCCAATAGTTCAGATTTCTTCGCTACTTCGGTTGTTCGCTACTTCATGAGTTGGAGCACCCAACTCTTGTGCTCTCTCCTTGTGAGCTTCCGAAGTCATGAGATCCCGAACTCATATCTTTTTGGGACTTCGTTGATCCCTAACCGCCTTTCCATTCTACAAGATCCAATGGCTATCGTAACCTCACCACTTCTTCCTCGAAGTGTCTCCACCATCCACAAAGCTCCTTTCCTGTCTACTTATACAGGCTTAACTCCCTCGCAACTTAGTGCAATCCAATGGCCCACAACATCTCAACACTTCTCCACGAAGTGTTTTCGTCGTCTGTTTTTGTTCTCTCCTGCACGCGTCTGGTCGTAGACTCCAGCGACCCAGATCTCTCCTCTCCAGCTGATCTAATGGAAGTTGTAGCTCCTCCTTGAGCATGTGCTTCTTTCAAGCCTTGGGATACTTCCCAAGTATCAAAGGTCTCGGCCTTTACTTCTCCTGCGAGTTCAATTCCTTTCGACCTCACCTGCATTACTTAAAAACATTGTCCCTTCTGAGCTTCTCAACTCTGAACCCTCCAAAGGGTCTTCTTTTGACCTCTGTGATTCCTACAGGGTCTTTGTACACACGAAGGTGCTATCTATCCTAAGCTTCTCTGCTGCTCAGACCTCTAAGGTACTTCACCCTTTTTCCTTCTCCCTCAGATGGAGAATCCGATGCCCTCCTTGGAAACCACTTACTCAAGAAACTCCTTACTGAGCCTACAGGGTGTTCAGCAACCCTGTGAAGAGCCTCTCTTGGACTCTTCTCAGTCCTAGAACTCAAAAGAGTTCTTTCCTATGCTCTATATGCACATCCACTCAATACCCTCCTAGGAGTCTCTACAGAATGTTCAACAGTTATGTCTTCTCCTGTACACTCTATGCACCTGCTCAATGCCCTCCTGGCAGAGCTTCCACAGAATCCCTCAGTGATCTTGTTTCTCTTTGAACTCAAACAAGAGCTCCTCCTCAATACAACCTATGCATCTGCTCAATGCCCTCTTGGCATATCTCTACAAAACTCCTCAGAGATTATGTCTTCTTCTGTGCTTTCCCTCTGCACAGTTTTGTCTCCAAGGTGTTCAACAACCTTGAGACCTTTCTCTGAGTTTAATATTTCAGCTGGTGCACCCTCCTGGCACGTCCTTGTCCAAATTCCGCAGAATTGGAAGTGCATCTATGCACTGGCCCTCAGAACCTGCAGTGTTTTGTCACGCCCTCTTAGCATGAAGCCTCAAAGATCTCCAAACCTGAAATCAAACCTCACAGATATTAGAACCTATCTATCCCTACAAATGCATACCTAATAATAAATCTATAGTATATAAAAACACACAAAGACATTCACATGACACAGAAAAACATCCAGGAAAACTACTCTTTGTATTAATGTAAAATGCCTCCTTTACAGTGTGTTCCTGAGCTCAGACTTTAACAGAGTCTTGGCTCCTTCTTCTATCTCTATTCTCTCATGCTAATCACTAACTCAAAATAAGATCCAAGATATTTTACATGAGGGGCTCTTCGAGCTCTTCCCTCCATCCTCACCTACTCTATTCAATTACATTGAATTTACAATAAATGGTTGTCTAGTCCAGATCAAAGCTAGATTCATCCTTACAACCATTTAAGGCTATTTACATCTAAATACTACGTATAGGCATGACCTTTTTCTCTAACAACCTTACAAATATTAAATGCCCTTAATTCAAATTCAAAATGTGAGAGGGTTGGCGCCTCTCTTCCTTGAATGCGCGCTTTGAATGCGCTGAGTGGGCTGGCTGGCTGGCACATGGTTGGCATGGAGAGATTCTCCTGTATCACAACATGACTTTAAAAGGCTAGTATCAAATCTCCAACATGACTTGTAGGTGTTGGTGATGAATGCCCAACATGTCTAGCAGAGGTTGGTGATGAATCCCCAACATGACTAGCAAAGGTTGGTGATGTATGTGTAGTGTGACTAATAGTTACTAGATTTGTGCCCCCAACATGACTTGCAGCAGTTGATTGTTGGTATTAAACATGACTTGCAGAAGTTGTCGACCAATCTACAACATGAGTGGCAAAGGTTGGAGATATAATTCCAGTATGACTTGCAGTGACTGGACTTGGAGCAGAGGCTGGTTGTGGAATTTGAGACTAACGTTCCACGAAAGACTAGTTTTGAGATATTGCAAGCCAAGAAGGGTTCTAGTATACACCATGGCCTTGTCCCCAGAAAGAAACATGACAAGGGTTACTCAGGTGAGGATACATGTTTCCCCCAGACAAAGGAACTCTATGAAGGGGGTTTCCCATACTATAAAATTGACTCCCCCCGAATGAAACATCGAAGGACAAACATAGGTACTCCATGGGAAAAGTTTTCGTAGGAATCGACATAGCGGAAGAAGGATAGATGGACAGAATGTAATAAGTAGAACGACCGCCCATTTGAGCACTTGCTTCTGGAAAAGTGAAGCTTTAAATCCATTGGAAGGAAGATTCCAACCTCCTACCGTAAGAGTTGGTTGAGGGATATGACTCCCACCAAATGAAAAAGGAGAATAAGGAGGCATCATGCCTCCAGACCCAAAACTGGGATTCACATAAGGTGACAAGACAGAGGATGGAAAGTGCGAAGACATGTCTAGCATACCAAGAGAAAAATGATTAGAGGCCCAAGGTATTGGTTGAGTATCATGATTCAATGTACCACTCAGGCATACATAAGGATTCATCCCCATGGAATGAGAAAAGACCATGGGTTGGGTCACACCAACTGAGGGAGTCACGGGGGCTCCACTAACCATAACAATGAAAAATCACGGCGAAATACAAAATCCTAAGGCCAACTAATAATCGAAGAGCACACTAAAGTAAAACAAAAATTCCAATGCACACAAACAAAATATATTGGCTGAAAAGGGGCCTCCCTCACTAGAGTAGGTATGCCTCGCCCAAGAGGGGCTTGAGACTCCCTTCAAAAGATCAAAGGTATCATAATCAGTTATAAGGGCCCTCGTGGGCTTAACAACACATTCGATCAAATCCCCCCAAAGAGGTAATCCTCCATAAAGGTTGTTTGTTGTTCAACATTTATCTGACTCAGGGAACCAACATAGTTACCAACTTAATGAGAACTGTGACCTCAAAACAAGAACTCTAACCCTTAAAACCCATATTTTTGCATAAAAAACATGACAAACAACCCCCAAATCAAAAAGTGGTGCTATCGGTAACACCATTTTTTGTAACCGGGTCAAAATTACAACTTTTTTCAGGCATGGGATTAAAGGATCGAATGGCTTCTCAAACAAAATTTAAAATCAACCCCCAAATCAAAAAGTGGTGCTACCGGTAGCACCATTTTTTGTAACCGGGTTAAAATTACAATTTTTTTCAAGCATGAGCTTAAAAGATAAAATGGTTCCTCAAAAAAACTATAAAATCAACCCCCAACTCAAAACGCAGTGCTATCGATAACACCATTTTTTCTGACCAATTCAAAATTACAACTTTTTTCAAGCATGGCCTTAAAACATAAAATAGTTGCTTAAAAAAACCTTAAAATCAACACCTAAATAAAAACATAATGCTACCTAAAGCAAAATATTTTTTCTTAATATTAAAATTATAGCTAATTATGACCTAATTCAAAATGTGGCCTTGACAACAAATCCCTACACAAATAAAAAAACCAAAATTGGATCCTAAATGGTTACTTAAAAATTTATTTACTAACTTTTTCTTTTTTTTCTTAAATTTACATTAAAAATTAAATAAATAAATAAAATCTTCACAAATACATATTTTTTAATGAAAAAAAATATATTTAAAAAAATATATTCAAAATCCAAATTTATAAAAAAAAAATACAACCAAACTTAACAAAATGGTAAAAACCAAAGAAAAACTAAAAATAAATGAAAAAAAAACAAAAAATGCCTTCAAACTTAAAAAGAAAAAAAATATATATAAAAAAAAACACTAAAAAAACAAAGTTCAATAAAATATTAAAAAAAAAATTAAAATACAATATATTTGATTAAACTAAATTAAAACACAAATTAGTTATTTTCATAAATATATTAAAAAATAAAAATCAAATTTATAAAAAACATATATAATATATGTTTTGTATATATTAATATGTTTGTTGTCATGATATTTATATAAACACAACGAGTTGTCTTTGGAAAGCTTTATTTTAATTTTATTAATGCGCTCGAGTTATTGATCTGTTTGGATTGGTTGACATTCATCAATTCGTTGCAATCAAAACTATTTTTTTTGGATTCGAACCAATCACCTCCAGAGAAGTTAAAATTGGTTTGCAAATTGAAGGACGGCAGAGTCTCAGTCAACTCCTTTCCCAAGTAAAATATTTTACAAATTAATAAATTATAAATTAAGTATAATTATTTATAAATTATAAACTTGGTATCACGTCAACTCCCTACAGACTTGGTCTAATCCCATTAACGCTTATATATATGTTTTGTAATATATATATATATATATATATATATATATATATATATATATATATATATATATATGTTTTGTATAAAAAAACATAAATTATATATGTTTTCTATATAAATTTGTGTTTTCAATGGTTTTTTTTAATATAAATTTGTTTTTTAAATGTTTTTATTTTTTTAATTTGAATTTGAATTTTTTTAGTTTTTAATTGTTCTTAAAAAATTGAATTATATATTTTTTTAAATATTTAAAAATAGTGTTATTTAACTACAATTATTCTCTATGTATTGAAGTAAGGTAAAACAATGTGTTAAAAATGATATTTTTCACTATATTTAAAAAGTATTGAATCATAACTTAATTAGGGACACATAATTATATGAAAAAACTAAATTTAAAAAAAAAACAAATGGTGCACAACATTTTTAACAATGGATGGAGCATGGAAAAATGATTAAAAACACCTTTGAATAAAAATAAATAGAAAATTTTAAAAATAGATGAAAAAACACAATTGAGAAAAAAATAAAAAACAAAAATTTGAACAATTTGAAAATAAATGAAAATACAAGCATTTAAAAAAAAAAAAAAAAGTGGAAACCTTATGTATCAGAAAATTTAAAATATCAAAAAACCACCTAAAAAGGGAGGGGGGTGCTACCGGTAGCACCATTTTTAAAAACAGGGTAAAAAACTTGAACCCCCAAAAAACGAGAACTCTGTAAAGTTCTCATTAAGTTGGTAACTATGTTTACCTACAGAATAATCCTTGCAAGTAACCTATGTGGCTACCTATGTCAAGCAACTAAATCCACCATGATATAACTAATGCGTAGGTGAACAGTCCTAAGTCAGGTCCACCGTATGGGCAGGGTAACAAAGCCCAAAATATTGAAATAATCGCCTTTGCAGAGTTAAAGGTACTAGCAAGACCCCCATATATGAATAGATCCCCAGAAATATCATTAACGCTAAGAAGGTATTAGAGGGATATCTATGCAACTAACTCTACGCGACCTTGCTCTTAACTCAGGTGTGAGCGGAGCCTCCTAACGTCACTAATTACACAATGGATTTCATCACTCCCTTAGTCAGACACATATATTGAGTTTAATATCCTTGGAGAAGTTTACTCACAAAATCTTATTCCAAGGCTCTATATACTATGCTAGTTTGTGTACCCTGAAAAATAAAATTGTTTCTAATCAATTTTCAATTAATCAGCGTTACTTTTAGTGGCTTTTGTTTACTCAAAATATGTGGTCGTGAAACTGATGATGGTATGACTTAGAAAACAAAATAAATGAATATGAACATAAAACTAAGTCCTAAACTTCAATTCTCAATAAATGATAAGCTTTTCAAAAGGAAACTTTCAATTCAACTCTGCAATTTCAAATAAGATGCAATATTTCCATACATGTATCAAGATCAATAACAAGAACCCAAAATATCAAATGGCATAATGCAAAACGATTTTATTTTATTTTTTGTATTTTCAATATAAAGGAATGAAAATGCAAAGATTGAATAACAACTTGATATATAGACCCTATTGTAAGCAAAAGAGACAAACCAAGCAGGATACCAAGAAGCAAACACTCAGCCCGAGATTCAAGGACAACCAATGAAAAAAATGATGAGAAAGATGTTGGAAGATTGCTTGTTGCCATTGATGTCAACCCTAGTCATTGGTTTTGGACCGCAATATTGATGAAGGTATTTGGACATGAAGGACAATGCACATGAAGATACAACACCCATGGATGGATAGTATACATAATGTTGTTTCCAGTGGTATGTGGAATGTCACATGGATCCTCATGGTTGAGGAGAAATGAATTTTTGAAGATGACAAAGTTAATTGAATAAGTAAGTACATGTAGGCCCTCAAGATAATTAAATAAAAGAATTGCAAAATAAGAAAGTGTCAGGTTGGCCCTAATGTTAAAAGGAAGTCACATAAATGGTATAAATAAATATCATTATACATTCATTTGAAATACAAGCTGAATTTCAGAGGAAATCAGAAGTAAATAAGGCCGGATTTCAAGGGAGGATAAAGTCTTTTGGTGATGTGTTCTAAGGTATGTTATTTTCAGGTCATCTTACCATTTTCGCTATAACTTTGTTTCTAGAACGATTTCGATGGTGAAATTGCTATGGTATTGATAATACATGTCAAGGTACTTGTGGTAAAAGTTTCATCACTTGATTCGCTATAATTATGGAGATACACTCTGTGGAAGATAGGGTTTTTGACCAGTCCTGAAGCTAGTCAATAAACAGGTGTTCCAGGTAAAACACTGATAACGTTTTCATAGAGAATCCAAATTATGTGGGACCAATTGCATTGGAAAGAGTACGGATTATAGTTTCTTGTGTGCAAGTTTCGGAATCTGATGTTAAATATTGAGTGTGGGGCTTTATGTACAAGTTCGGTCTACTGAATAAACCAAAATTGAATAAGGTCTACCATTCTTTCTATAACTTCCTTTTGGGGAGGATTCAAGGAGTGAAACTTGGAGAAGTTTCAGAAAATAAATTGAGTAATATTATCTATAGGATCATAGTATTCCAATAATTGAAGAATTGCAGAAGTTGAATAATTTTCATGAAGCATTATCAGGTTCTATGTGATGGTTGGTTGATGGTGATGATTTAATATAAATTTTTGTTATCTCTCATATATTCTTGGGTGGAAGGAAGGGCAAGGATGGAGATTTAAACCCTCTCTTGATATTTGAGTATTGTATCTTCTTCTTGGAGGTTTATCCATCCCTTTATATTTGGAAGCTGTAGCTACCTTTGGAAGTCATTACTTCCCTTGAACAATAACTATTGATTATTTCTCATATATTGTGCATGGTGTACTGTGGTGTATTGGTGTAAATCTTATACCATTGTTCATTGATCATTGGATATAATTGAATGGTTTAAGTATAAGTTGAAAAAGTTTTTAAATTGTACTCAATATTGATTCAACCCCCTCTCAGTATCAACAATTGGTATCAGAGCAGGTTACCTTCAGTATAGTTTAACCACTGGAAGGAAGATCGTAAGTAGAAATGGAAGACAACATTCCAAATGGGATTCCACCATTTGATGGAAGCAATTTTGAATACTGGAGTAATAGAATGGAAACTTACTTGAAATCTCTTGGGGCAAATGTTTAGTTCTCATTTTCTTCAGGATACAGTCCTTTAAAGAAACCAAATACTGCAACTCAAAAGGAAGCAAAAAGGAATAACAAATTGGCAATAGATACCATATTTGATGGATTGACATATTCAGTGAAATCCAAGGGGGGGTCATGTGCATCAGCAAAAGATATTTGGGACAAGATACAAGACCTTTATGCAAGGGAAGAAGTAGAAGAAGAAAAAGAAGTTGAAACAACTTTCAACATCTCATATTTCAATGAAGCAAATAGAGGTCAGTTCTTTTCCTTTAGTTGTGAAGGAGTAGGACATGTTGAATTTGAATGTCCTCATCTGAGGATTGAAAGAGATGACAATGAACAAGAATAAAATCATGAAGTAGAAATGATTCAACAAGAAGATGAGAATCTTAAAAAATTGAAGCATCTTGAGATTGAAAATAGCAAGCTCAAAGACACGCGTAGAAAACTAAGAAGTGAATTGGGTAGTTATGAAAAGATAGTTGTAATCTTAAAGAAACAATTATAAGACTTTCAAAAACTAAGAGAAGAAACCATTTCCTTGAAAACTCTACTTGAAGAAGCAAGAAAAATAACAGAAGTAAAGAAGGTCCAAATGATGAAGAAAGAAGAAGATTGTGAGAAACTTGAACAAGAAGTTGTCTCATTGAGGAAGAGCTTAAGAAACTCTCAAGTGCCAAGAGAATTAACACATCTTGGATGCATGGGTGAAAATCCATACAAAGAAGATGAAAATACCAACAAGAAGGTTGAAAAAAGAGCTACACAGACAGTTGATGAGAAGTGGACCAGGATACCAGAAACAAGGAATGATTACAAAAGAGATGAATATCCAAGAAGACCTCCTACCTTAAGGAATCAAAGAATCTTCAATGAGTATGAAGGAAACTACAAAAGAGTAGATCATGAACCTAGATGGACTACATCACAAAGAAGGTCACTTACTCCCAAGTATAAAATTTTATTTCTTGATCATTGTTATACTTGCAAAAATTTTGGACATAAGGCAATTAATTGCATAATCAATGAAAGGAACAAATACGAAAGAAACATGACTGGTGTAAACAAAATATATGGAAATAATCGTGGATTTGTCAACAAAAGTTATAATTCATTTTACCCATTGATGGACAAAATATTGTATGCTACAAATGCAATTATCTTGGTTGCAAAGCACGAGATTGTATATATATGAATGAAGGTGTCCCTATGCCAACCACGGTATGGAGAAGGAAAGAGATTCCAAACAATGAAGGTTGTCAAATATCATTAACCGTTGAATAATGTAAAGAAGAAGATGAATGGTACACAGACAGTGGATGTTCTTCACACATGACCGGGGATCAAGACAAATTCATCTGCTTGAAGAGAAAGGGTGTCAATGTTGCATTTCGAGATGAATCATCTGCCAAAATACTTGGAGAAGGTGTAGTAGATCTTGGAAGAAAAAATGTAAAAGCAAAGAATGTTCTATTGGTTGAAGACTTGAATCATAATCTACTCAGTGTTAGTAAAATGTGTGATCAAGGATACACTCTTACGTTTGACTCCCAAAAATGAAAAATCAGAGAAAATAACTCAAGAAGATTGGTTGCAATTGCAACAATAAGACCAAACAACATATACATCCTAGACATGAAGAAGAGAGAGAAGACAGAAGCCACACAAAAGGATTCTAATGAATAAAAGGTCACAAAGACCAAAAATAAGGATGAAGTATTATTGAGTGCCACATGTTCAGGGGGAGCAACCCCAAAGAAGAGAGTTACATTTTTCTGTTAAGAACCAATATCAATATAGCATAGAAAAACCTCAGAATAAGTACTCAACACCTTGAAAAATAGATAATTTCGGATAATAAGCCTCTTTGAGGGGGCAACCTCCTTTTACCCCACATAAATGTTCAACTACAAGATGATTCCAAATGAAAATGTCTCCTTGGTATATATAGGAGACTAGGAGCTATAATTACAACTAATGGAATAAGCCAACATCAATAAAATAACATTACTAATGTAATATGCCCCAATTAAGGGGTAATGAGCCAATATTAGGGCTTAACATGCCCCTCCCCTTGAGACAAGTGTTGTCCGCAATGCTTGAGTAACTCTGGATGTTTTTGTATAAAAGACTCATCTTTCCAAGTGGAATCTTTAGTAGGTAGTTTCTTTCATTTAATGAGATACTCTGAAATGGATCTATTCCTCAACTGGCGAATTCTTGTGTCAATGATGGCTTCAGGCTCCAATATGATTTTTCCTTCCTCGTCAAGTTCTGGAAATATAGTTTGAACTGGGATCTTGTCGCCTATAACCTTCTTTAAGCATGAAACATGTAAAATTGGGTGTACTCGTGAAGGTCCAGGCAACTCCAATTTGTATGCCATAATACCAATATTTTGCAACACCTTATAAGGGCCATAGTACTTTGGTGACAATTTATTATCCTTCTTGGCTTGCTTGAGGGACATCTGTTTGTATGGTTGTAGTATTAAAAACACTCAATCCCCTACTTCCAAACTTCTTTCACTACGATGTTGATCTTCTTGTTGTTTCATGCGATTTTGTGCCATGGTCAGGTCATCCTTTAAGGTTTGGAGAACTTGTTGTTGATGCTTGATATGATCTTCCACTGCTTGAACCTTAGATTTTTCTTTTAGAGAAGAAGTGATGGAAGGAGGGTGGTATCCATAGAGTGCCATAAATGGTTTAATTTTTGTTGCAGTATGAAAGGAAGTGTTATACCACCATTCTGCCAAGGGTAACCATTTGAACCATTGTGTTTTTTTATCAGAGACAAAGAAACGAAGGTAGCCTTCCAAACATTTGTTCACTATCTCAGTTTGTCCAACAGATTGAGGATGATAGGATGAGTTATGAGCCAATTGAGTACCCAAACAAGAAAATAATTATGTCCAAAAATGTCCAGTGAAGATGGGATCTTTGTCATTTACAATAATCTTTGGGCTACCATGTATCTTTTGAACTGTCTCCATGAATGCGGTGGCAACTGTACTATCTTTGAAGGGATGAGAGAGTGCACAAAAGTGTCCGTACTTGGTCAGTCTATCAACAATCACCATGATGAAACTCTTTCCTTCAGACTTTGGTAACCCTGTGATGAAATCCATGGAAACCTCCTCCCAACGCTGACTTGGGATGGCTAATGGTTGTAAAAGACCTGGGTCTTAATTTTTTCCACCTTATTTTTTTGGCAAACCAAAAATTCTGCCACAAACCTTTGAACATCATTTTTAGGGCCATCCCAAAAAAAATCCTTCTTGACTCTATGGTAGGTTTTCAAAAATCCTGAGTGCCCTCCTACTAGAGAGGTGTGCAATTCCAATAGTACATTTTGTTTGAGTTGGGAGTTCTTACATAAATATAAGCGTTCTTTGTACCATAGTGAATCATTTTTCCATGTAAATATATCTGATGCACTAGAATCCTACTGCAACATTTGAATGAGAGTCCACACTTTTTCGTCATTCTTCCATTCATCCCTTGCTTCTATTATCCAATCGGGTTGAATGATCGAGATAGCACAGATAAAGGCCCCAACATCTTCATCCTTTATTGAGAGTGTATCTGCCACAACATTTTTCTTCCCCTTTTTATAGACAATTTCAAAATCATAACCCAATATCTTGGTTACCCATTTTTGTTGTTCTTCTGAAGATAGTCTTTGTTCCAAGAAGTATTTAAGACTATCGTGATCTGTTTTGACATTGAAGTGCCTACCTATTAGGTAAGGATGCCATTTCTTCAATGCATGTAGTATTGCCATCATTTCCTTCTCATAAATGGGTTTGTGTAAGTCCTTTCCCTTGATTAGTTAACTTTCAAAAGCCAGGGGCCTTCCTTCTTGCATTAGGACAACACCAATTCCATTTCCCGAGGAATCACATTCCACAATAAAGGTTTTTATGAAGTCTGGAGTGGTCAAGATAGGAGCTTTGCACATCACCTCTTTAAGTTGTTCAAAAGCTTTAGTTGCCTCTGGAATCCATGAAAATGCATCCTTCTTAGTTAGTGTCATTAAAGGTGCTTCTATTCTTCCATTGTGTTGAACAAACTTGCGGTAGTAACCTGTCAAACCCAAAAATCCTCTAATATTCTTCAATGTTTTTGGAATCATCCAGTCCATCATGGCCTTAATCTTGTTAGGGTCTACCTTGACACCTTCATGAGATACAATATGACCCAAATTCTCTACCTCCTTCACTCCAAAGAAACATTTGGATGATTTGGCATATAGTTGTTGCTCCTTTAGTAGTTGTAGCACATTGTCAACATGTTGCACATGATCCTCCCAAGACTTGCTATAGATTCGTATATCATCAAAAAATACTAACACAAATTTTCGAAGGAAGGGCTTGAAAATGGAATTCATCAACCCTTGGAATGTGGAAGGTGAATTTATAAGGCCAAAAGGCATGACCAAAAATTCATAATGGCCTTCATGAGTTCGAAATGTTTTTTTGGGGATATCTTCTTCCTTCATTATAATCTTATGATACCCTGAACGAAGATCCAATTTTGTGAAATATATTGCTCCATGTAGTCCATCTAACAATTCATCAATGACAGGAATGAGAAACTTATCTTTAATAGTGATCTTATTGAGCTCTATATAATCTGGACACATACGCCATGAGCTATCTTTCTTGAATACCATTACCACTGGTGCAGAGTAAGAACTTTGGCTAGGTCTAATAATGTCAGCCTCAAACATTTCTTCAACCATGCGCTCAATTTCACTCTTCTGGGCGTAAGGGTATCTGTATGGTCTGATGTTAGGAGGAACACTCCCAGGAATTAGGTGAATTTCATGATCATGATTTCGAGTGTGTGAAATACCTTTGGGAATATCTTCAAATACTTTAGAATGCTTATCAATGATCCCTTGGAGATATTGAGGAATAGATGGCTTAGATGTTTGAACATCTAGTGAACATAGTTGTGTAATAACGCCTTGATGCCCCTTTTTCAATAATTTTGTCATGTCATTAGAGCTTATCACCTTACCGGATTTCCCTGTGATACCTCTTAACTCAATTTATTTTCCTTCCAATGAAAATTTCATGAAAAGTTCTTGAAAATTAAAAGTCATTGTTCCTAATGATTGTAACCATTGGATTCCTAGTACAACATCCACACCACCCATGGGTATATAAATCATTGGACTATTCATTACATATTCCCCCATAGTAAGATTGATCTTATTGCATTTTCCTGAGAAATTAATAGTTCCTTCATATGCAATCATTACTTGAAACTATGGTGCTGGATATACAAATCAATTGAGAGCTTTGGCTAATTTATAGTGAATGAAATTATGAGTACTACCAGAATCAATTAGGACTATTACCTTTTTTCTTTTTGATGTATCCTTCGATATTGAGGGTTTGAGGAGTGTTAATTCCATCCAATACATTACATGATATCGTGGGACTCAACTCTTCAGACGAAATTGCTTCTCTGTTTTCATCTTGAGATGGTTCTTGTTCTTGTTCTTCTTCCTCTTCACAACCTATGTAGAATAATTTATTCTCACCACACTTATGTCCCTTACTGTACTTGCTGTCACAATTAAAGCATAAACCTTTTTTCTTTTCTTTCCTCAAATTGTTGAGGTGTCAACCTTGTAGGTTGAGGTGTTTTAAAAGAAGGAGCATTGTTCTCTTTATAGATGTTAGGATTGTTCCTTCTAGTAGCCATAGCCATATTTTTACTTTCAACATTTCTTACCACCTTAAATGCATTCTCCAATGATTTGGGTTCCCAAAGGAGAACCTCATGTTGAATGTTATCCTTTAAATTTCCTATGAATACATCAATCAAGTGCTCATCTGGAATATATGTTACCTTTATATTCAATCTTTGGAAGTTCTCAATGTACTCGGTAACTGAACCCTTTTGCTTGAGATTTATCAATTGACTAAAGTAGGTATTGCTACTTGTATCCTCATAGTGTGCTATCATTTCTTCCATGAAAATTGTCTAAGTGACAAGTGATTTGCTAAAACAAAGCCATCGATACCATACAAATTTATTGGGTTATAAATATAAATAAACAATTCGTACCTTTTGTGTATGTGGCACATTATGTAGATCAAAGAATTGCTCCATCTGAAGTATCCATGTGATTGGGTCCTTGCCATCAAACTTCCTCATATCGATCTTAGGAACATGGTTGGTCTTCAACCCAAATTTGGAGTTTCTCCATTATTGATTCACCTTCCTTTTGTCCTCATCATGAATTTCATGGGATGCATTTTCACTTTCAGGTGTCTTCTCTGTTACGAAATTTTTCAATACTTCTATGATCTCCTCTTTTAATCCATTCATCTTTCCCTCCAACTTAGCTTCCATCTCTTGTAGTTCATCTTTTGTTACTATCTTATTTTGTAAAGAATTTATGTCCATACACATTTCTTCACCTTCGTCAAGAATGCAAGTATGATTGTCTGGAGGCTTATTTGGTGTAGAATTTCCCTTTTTGGGTGGCATGTTGGCCAAGTATCACTTTTGAACCTTGATTTTGAGGTGGTTCTGCTAGACAATATTTCTTCTCTTGTATCTCCCAAGTTTCGGCCCTTCTAGGTATGAAAATTTCTTTTATGTAGTTCTCTGATATTTCTTCTCTTATCAAAATTGGATGTGCCAAGTGGAACTTATGGTAACTTTCCCACAACTTACTGATTTTTGGCCTTTCCAAGAGATCTCACTTGTATAGAGTGCCCCACACAAAATAATTGATATACAATTCTGAAACTTGTACCAAAAATACTACAGACTGTTCAATATCCAATGAAACTAGTCTCACTCAATTTGGATACTCTAGGAAGAAGTTATGATTGTTTTATTTGGAACACCTTCTTGAGACTGGTCAATAGGACTAGTCAGATACTCTATCTTCCACAGGGTGTATATACAAATGTAAGATGACCCAGAAGCTAAAAATTTTACCATAGATACCTTACTAATTCATTTGAATAGAATCTAGATTTCAGGGTCTGAAACGTTACAGAAAAACGTTTATAGAGAAAATTCCACAATGACTAAGTTCAGGATGATTCTAGAACCCTATATTGCACAGGTTGTATCTATGAAAGTATAAGGCCTCAAGAGCTAAAATTTTAACCCAACTTACCTTGATCTGTCTACTAAATATCCTCCAAGCCGTTCCTTCTGAAACATTGTAGAATAAACATTATAGTAAAAATTCCAAGGTGTCTCGGATGTAGCAATGAAACCCCAAGACCTTGAGCTCTGATACCATATGTTAAGAACCAAATATCAATAGAGCATAGAAAAACCTCATAATAAGTACTCAACGCCTTGAAAAATAGATAATTTCAAATAAGAAGCCTCTTCGAGGGTGAAACCTCCTTTTACCCCACATAAATGTTCAAGTACAAGATGATTCCAAATGAAAATGTCTCCTTGGTATATATAGGAGACTAGGAGGTATAATTACAACTAATGGAATAAAACCGACATAAATAAAATAACATTACTAATATAATATGCCCCAATTAAGGGGTAATGAACCGATATTAGGCCTTAACATTTTCCATTAAACTCAGGGGGAGCTATTATAGGATAAATCCATGAGTGCGGACACAAACCGATCTCCCTAGATCCATGTGGATCTAGAACAAAACAGGACAGAATGATACTCTTTCCCTAGATTTTAACTATTGAATGAACTAGGAGGCAAGAATCATGAACATACTGTATGATCGCTTCCTTGGGTCTTTGTTGTACCAATTTCGCTCCGATGCTCCTGCGCAGTCTAGACCAAGACAGTTCAAACCAATCGAAGTGAAAACAACTCAATATATTCAACAGTTAATCTATACATATGATCAAGGAGTTATGTAATAAAGTGCAATCAACTTTATGGGAAAGGGACACATTACTGTATTAGATTGATAGAAAGAAAAACTTACAACCTGAGCCTTGATGTTGCAAGCCTCTTTTCGATGGCTCCTAGCGTTGACACACACACTTTCTCATGCATGAAGAAAATCAACCACTTTTGATAACCTTGCTGGTGTCTCTAGTTGCTGTAGCATCAGTCCTTCATACAATCTTCCACTAATTCTCCAATCAATCTCTTGCTAGTTTGCTTCTAACCTTTTCCATGACCATTCCCCTCAATATATAGGAGAAAATATATTATTTACTTATATAGGAATGATCCCAAGATATCAGGAAAACCAGTACTTAGATAACCATTCAAATGCCAACTCATCATTCTAGAAGGTTCGAGAATTTATCTTTTTTCTTCTTTTAGAAGATGTTCGCACCCTGATAGTTAGGTACAGTGCGAACTTCTCGCACCCCAGCTTAATGCAACCTGCGAGAATCATGCATTCTCGTAGGAAAATATATAGGTAGCTTGCGAACCTCCCTTAAAAATATGATTTCTGGAAAGAGACAAAGGTAACTTTTCTCAGGAAAGTGTTCTAGTGAAGAGCTTGATTTCTCCATCATCATTACATCATCATGACGACCAAAATTATGGATAACAGGAGCATCCCTACCCTTTTTCATTGATGTCAAAGGGGGAGAGAAATTGGGATCATGATGATAGGGGGAGTATGAGTGTTTCCATCAATAACAAAGGGGGATATTGTTGGAAGATTGGTTGTTGTCATTGATGTCAATCCTAGTCATTGGTTTTGGACCACAATATTGATGAAGGTATTTGGACATGAAGGACAATGCACATGAAGATACAACACCCATGGATGGATAGTATACATAATGTTGTTTCTGGTGGTATGTGGAACGTCACGTGGATCCTCATGGTTGAGGAGAAATGAATTTTTGAAGATGACAAAGTTAATTGAAGAAATAAGTACATGTAGGCCCTGAAGATAATTAAAGAAAAGAATTACAAAATAAGAAAGTGTCAAGTCGACCCTAATGTTAAAAGGAAGTGACATAAATGGTATAAATAAATATATTTATACATTCATTTGAAATACAAGTCAAATTTCAGAGGAAATCGGAAGTAAATAAGGCTAGATTTCAAGGGAGGATGAAGTCTTTTGGTGATGTGTTCTAAGGTATGTTATTTTCAGGTCATCTTACCATTTTCACTATAACTTTGTTTCTAGAACGATTCCGATGGTTAAATTTCTATGGTATTGAGAATACATGTTAAGGTACCTGTGGTAAAAGTTTCAGCACTTGATTCACTATAATTATGGAGATACACTATGTGGAAGATAGGGTTTTTGATCAGTCATGAAGCTAGTCAATAAAGAGGTGTTCCGGGTAAAACAGTCATAACATATTCATAGAGAATCCAAATTATGTGGGACCAATTGCATTGGAAAGAGTACGTACTTTAGTTTCTTGTGTGAAAGTTTCAGAATCTGATGTTAAATATTGAGCGTGGGGCATTCTATACAAGTTCGGTCTACTGAATAAACCAGAATTGAATAAGGTCTACCATTCTTTCTATAACTTGTTTTTGGGGAGGATTCAAGGAGTGAAACTTGGAGAAGTTTCAGAAAATAAATTGAGTAATATTATCTATAGGATCATAGTATTCCAAGAATTGAAGAATTGCAAAAGTTGAATAATTCTCATGAAGGATTATCACGTTCTATGTGATGGTTGGTTGATGGTGATGATTTAATGTAAAGTTTTGTTATCTCTCATATATTCTTGGGTGGAAGGAAGGGGCAAGGATGGAGATTTAAACCCTCTCTTGATATTGGAGGATTGTATCTTCTTATTGGAGGTTTATCCCTCCCTTTATATTTGGAAGTTGTAGCTACCTTTGGAAGTCATTACTTCCCTTGAACAATAACTATTGATTATTCTCATATATTGTGCATGGTGTACTGTGGTGTATTGGTGTAACTCTTATACTATTGTTCATTGATCATTGGATATAATTGAATGGTTTAAGTATAAGTTGAAAAATGTTTTAAATTGTACTTGATATTGATTCAACCCCCTCTCAGTATCAACAAAAGAAAAATCGCTCGAAAATTCAACCAAAGAAAGATTTCCTATCACTCTGCATGCACTTAACAGTTATGAAAGAGACTCAAGAAGACTCAGCAACCATCAAGACTCACCCAACAAACACCAAACTCAGAAATCAAGAAAATAATTTTGATGTACGCGACTGTTTAAGAAACCATTGTGTATGTGCATGCCCTATAGAATGACAACTTGCGTATGTACACGTCTATCAAGGGAAAAACCACATATATGTATTAAAACACTGTCAGGTTAAGGATAAGTCCAAGAAACTCAGACTCAAAATGAAAATAAGTTGTCAAGCAATCAGGCAAGGAGGAAACTCAAGCTAACAGAGAGCAATCTAAGGAGAAAAACATTCCAAACCCCGAAATAGAAGATTGTATCCTTAGTATTGTCATTAATTCTGTTATGAGGAAAATCACTCTATGGCATGGGGAAAACGAAAACAAACGAAATGACTACAGAAATCAACTATAGTCTCAATTATGTTATATAAACAAATATTCTAAGAAGACAAGATAAAGAGCCTACCATATCCGAACGTTCAAAAAAGACCATCGTTGAGCACTCGACTCAAATCTATACACCTGCAACTTGTCCTCAACAACCAAGATACACAAGCATATGGTGATAATATATATAGTTAACACATATAATAGAATAATCCATCAATATTCATAAAAAATATGCCCATAGAATAACAATTCAAATATTTGCAAGACATTAATTGGACAAGAAAAGAGTATTTCTATTAAAATATGATCAACAAAAGTGTATGAATGACAAACTTCTGTGTCTACACGACTTAGAAACAAGAAACTAAATCCCTTCCAGCTGGGCCTCCACCACTTAAATCATCCACCAAAGGGAATCTCATATAAGAGATACAATGAGGTTATCCATCAAAGAGGGAAGAGCTTGGGGACTGAACAATGTGTTCAGACTTAAAAGGACAAAGGGATACAGACTCGATATGAAGTGAATAATTTCTCCAAAGTAACTTTTCTATCAAAGTTGAATTCTTCTCCTCTCTTCCACGGCTTGGATATGGCCCATTTATAGCCTTCAAATGGAAATTAAGAGCCGAGTTGGAACGTTTCTAGTATATGGAAGTTCAAGGATCATGGATCTCATGACGTGACATGAAAACCCGACACCATTTTTAATTTTAGGCACAAAACTTGATGTACGAGGGTTGTAATGGTGCAACCTGCGTATACGCATGTTGTATAGTTGTTAGGGCATGTATATGTGGAAAAATATAACTTTTAGTTCTAGGAATTGCAAAAAGGGACTTCAAGTCTGCATAGGAAAATGGAAAAGGCCTTCTGAGCAACTTGCATGGGGTGACACAAATCTTGCTATAACACCCGAGGTCGTAACTTTTTCATATGATCTTTGTTTAGGGCGCATGATAGCTCGTTGGAAAGGTCTCAAAGAGGAGCTTCATTTAGGCGGATCAATAAGATAATTAGTAATTTTTGAGGTGCTCTATCATGAAAAAACATCGTTTAGGCCCTCAAAATGGCCCCAGAAGTTTGGGACCCAAAAAACTGCTAAAAATAATAAGTTTCTAAAAAGTTGTTTTTGAGCTAGTTGGAATAGGTGGGTGGCCACCGAGATCCTCCTGGATCAATTCTTTAGAATGTATTTGTTTCATAGTTGAGAAAATAATCTGGGAGTCATATTTTGAGAGCATAATAGAGAAGGAAAAGATTATGTAGCATCCATATAGGCCATAGTGTCAACGGAAACTCCATTGTGACTGCCTCTTTTGTTGTATTTTCATTTCCATAGCTAAAGAAAAGAGAACAGAGCATAGGCCTCACCTTCTCTTTGGGTTTTCTCCTGCATTGGGTTTTCCATTATATTTCGTGTGTTCATTTGTGTGTGGGTGGTGTTTTCTTTTTCTATTTTCTTTCACTTTTGTATTTCAGTTATTTCTTAGATTCAAGAAAAGATAGTAATTAATTAATCTGGGATCTAAGGAAAATTAGTTTGCATAGTCTAAGATTTCAGAAAATTATAAGATCTATTGTGACAAACTATTTTAGTGAAATATCCATGGCATTTTATAGATCAATTATTTTCTTACAGGTGGAAAACAATTTGTGTTTCATACCATTGACTAAATCCTAAGTTATCTTATGGAGAAATTGTTCTCATTCATAATCACTTTGAAGAGGAAATTATCATGTTACTACAAGTTGTCACTTAAACATAACTTGCATGGATCAATTTCTTCTTATTGTACCCATTGTAAGACTCCTAGCTTGAATGAAAACTTAGTAAGGGGTGGAATCTGAGCAATGTGGAAACATGTACAAATTTTTACATTGTCAATATTTAGTTTGTGCTATGGAACTACCCACAGTTATAGAAACAATTATAAAGATGCTCCTAGGGTTAGCACCGAGTTGGATAAAATTTAATTCATTATACTATGTTTGAAACATGATGATTAGGTTTTAGAGTGGTTAGCATATTTTCATGGTCTCCTTGAGTGTTGAAATTTGAATTGAAATCAATAGAATTTGTTAAAATTGGTAGTTTAGATTTTATAGTGAAATTTATTTGATCATTGTTGGCCCTTGGTTATGGAATTAAGAAAATATTATGGAAGGAAAGATGAAATGTGAACTGCGCGGAAGACATAGTGACTAATGCTAGGTCGAAGTGAGAAAAAGAGAAGAAAAGACGGAGCGAAGTAAAAGAAAGCAAGTCATTGGACGAGGAGATTGAAGAAGACATATGAGCAGGGAAGACATATCGTGGACAACTCAACAAGAAAAAAATATATACCAATAGATTCTTTGGAGCATCTCACAGGAAAGAAGGAAAGACAGGCTGGCAAAGCCTTGAAAATTGGTTCAAGTTGACCTAGGGTTTTAGACACCTATTGTTTTGGAATATAGGGTTTTGACACCTAGGTTTTGGCCTAAGGTTGTCGGTGAGATATTGTAATGTATAAATAAAGGTCAAGAGGACTTGATATGGGATTGATTATGTGATAATGAGTGATTGTTGCTATTATTAAGAGAGGAGTATTGTGTGGTGAGAGAATTTTGTGTTGTAATATCTTCAGTTGGGTGCGAAGATCAACCCTACAGCTAGGTGCGGAGGGAAGGGAGATAGAAAAAGGAGATAAGGAGAGAGATCTGCAAGCTAAGAGCATAGATAGAACTATAAGATTTCACCTAATATATTATAAAGCACAATTTTGTGGACGTAGCCCTAGGGAGAGGGTGAACCACGTATATCCTATTGTTGTGGGTGATTGATGTTGTGTTCTTTACTCTATTACTTTGATGATGCATTAGTATGTTAGATCTTATATGTAACTGTGAAAAGTAGGTTTATGTTTGGAATAGAATAATCTGATCTCCGTGCGTGATTGCCTTGATCCCACTTGCATTTCCTCTAGTTGTAGACACCTGTGTCCTACAACCCCCTATTGCTACTTCAGGTGAGACTGCATCTGCTTCACAGGTGTTGCCGAAAGGGAAAATAGTTAGGTCTTGTCGGTGCACTATTAGAGATGAACCCTGGGTCTTCCCCTATGCCAACAAATGGTTTCATTGTCGGGATCAGAATATTCTTGAGGGAATGTCAAGGTGGTTTCCATCGAGGACAAAAGTTCAGAAGTGGATAGAAGAACAAGAAAAGGACTTTGCAGAAGCCCATAATAAGAACCCTAATATTAGCACAGAAGACTAGTTGGGAAGGTATATCTTAACTGATATACACAAGGTTTTCTTTGAAGAAATTCATAAGGAGCTATATGAGTCGCTGGCCAGATTAGCAGACACCCAGTTTGAGATCAGATCTAGACCACTTGTGGTTTGGATGTCGGCGTTGATCAAGAAGGTCAAGAGAGTTGATGACGTCATGTCAAGAGAAGTAGATCATTGTTTTGATAGTACCATTGGAAGGTATATCATAGAGTTTGCTATTGATAGGGTAGAATCATATATCCAAGCAGAGAGATATTTGTTTAAAGGACCTAGAAGAAAATTTTCACACTTCTTGAAGCTAAAGATCAAGATGTTATTGCATGAGAATAACATTTTGAAGATATAGTAGTGGGTCAGACTGAAAAATCTAATGTTCAAGAATTCATACAGCGACAACAACATAGAGATAGGACACACGTGCAGTGGGAGGACCTTCAGATAAGTTCCTTTGGGGAGCTTGTTTGAGAAAAGTCACAAACCAGGACAAGAAGAAGGGTTCTACAGTGGAGAATAAGAAGATTTTTTGAATGAGGAACATTCAGAGTCCGCTAGGGCAGAAGAAAAGAAGACTGAAGAACCTCACCGAGAAAATTCAGAAAATTCAAGGACTAGGTAGACTGTTGAAGTAAGTGTTATTACATCCCATGTTATTTTAGCTGCATTAAGTAACCAGAGTAACCTAAGCTATCAAAGCACTCAAAGCACTGGTACAAGTGGTTCAACGCACACTCAGTCAAGAAACCTAGAAAGATATATGGCAGATGAGATGAGGTTACCCACCTTTAGAGGAGAAGTTTCTATGTGAAGTTGTATGGAGTATTAAGAATTTCACCGATGAAGTTGTTAAACGAGCTTAGTTTAGTACTTCCTTGAGAGACCATGCACTGAGCTGGTACATGAAACTTGTACAAGGAAGTGCATAACCTAAACCGTTGAATGAGATCAAGAATGCGTTGGTTGCAGAATTCAAGAAACCCAAGTCGGAGTCACAATACATTACAAAGTTGAAAGAAATCAAGTAGAGAATAGCTAAACTTGTTTGGGAGTTTGATCAGAGGTTTAAAACCTTAACGGACCGGCTGACTTTTTAGACCCCAGATGAGTAGAATAAGGAATGGTTCATTGATGCCCTTTTACCACACATCAGAGTCCCTCTGATGCAATAGAAGATTGCTTCATAGGATAAGGCACTGGACATTGCCATGAAACTAGAATCAGCTCCTATGGGAGAATCCAACTCAAGTATGAGTCAAAGTTTAAGTCAGTTAACTAGCTTTTCCTTGGAAGTCGAAGATATGAAGAAAGACAAGGTAAAAGATAAAAGAGAAGATATCTAGTGCATTAGAAGCAAATCGGAAGGCCATGAAAAGGAGAATTGTCCCCTATTTCACGAGTACTTGGCATCTAGAGCTCTAAGCCCTTTGAATCAAGTTACCCTCCCTTAGTGCGAGGTATGTAGAAATAGAAATCACCCTAGTGAATGTTATTACATGCAAAAATATGTTCAGACACCCACAAATACGTATTGCATGTTCTGTAAGTTGGTAGGGCATGATGATAAGGATTGTAGGGCCTATGACCTCATGCACGAAAGGTCAAGGGATATATACAAAATTCAAGGTGAAGTACAACAAGAAAGGAACACTACGCAGTATAATTCCCCTGGAAGATAAAACTTCAAATCTCGTGGTGGATTCAGAGGAACAGGACGAGGATGAGGTATGGGTCAAAGTAGAGGTTAGATCATTTGTTATAAATGTGCATATCTAGGTCATTTTGCAAGGGACTATCAAAACCCTTGTACCACTTGCAGTTACTGCAACTCATTTGAACATGTCATAGAATATTTTCCTACACTATTAGCCAAACTTTCAGAAAGATGAGGGGGAAACCAACAAGTACAACTAATCACAACAGAACCTCGCAGAGTAGATCCCAGAGTCGTTTTTATCACTAGAGGAGGTGTTGCTATAGGAGAAGATAGGGTGACTCCAAGGAAGACTACAGAACAATCAAGAGTCAAAAAAGTTGTGGAGAAGACACAAGAGTTTTATCTAAAGAGAGAGAAGAAGACATTTGAATAGGAAAGAAAAGAGGTTAGAAGAGATTGGGATTCTTCATCAAAGGCACAACCAGAAGTGAGAGAATGCGGAATGTCCCTAGCCTTTGATCAGTCTTCTTCGCCTGGAGAAGGAAAAGAGGTAAGAAGACTCATGGAACTCTTATGCACTTGTATTAATTTGATAAAGGATGAGAGCGATGTACACGATATCCAAAACTTGATCAAACAGTATGAGCTAGGAAAGGTAGATCCTCTACTGAATAAAGTAGTACATCAAATATCCAAAAAGAGAAGGACAAATAAGGAACTACACCTTAACGCTCAAATTGGAGAATATGATATAGATTATTTGGTCCTTGACTTAGGATCGAAGGTCAATGTTATGACGAAGCAAACCTGGGCACTGATGGGAAAGCCTAATTTGATCTATTCCCCCATCAGTCTTAGGATGGCCAATCAGCAGATTGTGAGCCCCTTCGGAAGACTGGAACATGTCCCTGTGGACATCAATGGGGTAAGAACATTTGTGGACTTTGAGGTGATTGAGATAGTTGATGATAGTTGTCCTTATCCTGCGTTGTTAAGAATTGATTGGGCTTTCAACAATTCTACTATTGTTGACTTGAAGAAAAGAAGAATGACGTTTGAAGGTGATGGCTTTAGGGTCATCGCACCTTTAGATCCTGACAAAGGTCCCAAATACACAGAGCCCATCAGAGAAGAGGACTGTGCATATGAGCTAGAGAATATATACAAATTGACCACAAGACAACATGATTACCTTAATCCTATAGTAGATGGGAATTTAAGCTAGAGAAATGACAACACATGCTCACCAGACTCAGAAGAAGCACTAGAGAACTGGCAGAACAAGATGTATAAAGTTTGACCAGAGAAGTTTGTTGGATCGGCACAACAGTATGTAATTTACCCATATTTGATGGTTTGAATCACTTAGAAACTTTCTTATTGGAATTTTAAGAAATTGTATAAGTACAACAGAGACTGTTGGCACTAGACGAGGATTTGAAATCTACTCCAGCAAGATGGTTGGGAACACATAAAAGGAACATCATGAACTGGATAAAATGTCTCACCTTGATGACAGTGTGATTTTTAGAACAAGTCAAAGGATGCGAAGTTAGGTACACAGGTCAAATTTGTCTGAAAGACCATGTGGGAGGTTGTGAGGAGGCCTGGAGCTACATTCCTCAAGAAAAATGGGTTCATAAATTCATCAATACTCTAGAAACAACACCTATCAACCGATACCTTGAATCGGAACTACGCCTCACCACTGCAGGTTGGAAATGCATGACTCAGAACTTTGTCACTACCTTTTCATTTGAAATCCAATACCCCACAGTGGATCAAGATTTATAGGTTGTAAGACAAACAGTATTTGAGGAGCCACCTAGCCTCCCTGTGGAGCAAGAAGAGGATGAATGGACTGCACCTCTTCATAAATTGCAAGGCTATTACAATATCAATGCTGATGAAGATGATGATCCTAGAAAGGTGAACATCGCATAAATGGAAGGAAAGAGAGACATAGAAGGACCAGGAATCGAACTACCTTTTATTGGACAACCAATCAAAATCAAGAAAGTTAATATTGGAATAGAGAAAGCACCTAATCTTGCTAATATTGGAGATTACTAGGATGATGCCACTATTGATAAGATCACAGAGTTACTGCATGAATATCGGGACTTGTTTCCAACCAAGTTCACTGATATGAAGGGCATTAAAGGGCCCATGGGAGAGATGAAGATCCCCTTGAAACTAGATGCAAGGCCAATTAAATAAAGACCTTACAGATTGAACCCTAAATATAAGGAAAAAGTGAAGATTGAATTAGACAAAATGTTGGAAACAAAAAGACCATTGATTTTAGCATAATCTCATGAAGGCATCATAGGAGAACACTACGTAGGAAAATCCACAGTGCAGAAGGTTCTTAGAGCTGGCCTCTGGTGGCCTAATTTACAAAGAGATGCTAAAGACTACTACAGAACCTGCGATGTATGCCAAAGAGTTGGGAAACCATCCAGAAGAGATGACATGCCATTAGCACCCCATATAACCTTACAAGCATTTGAAAAATGGGCCATTGACTTCGTGGGACCTATAAACCCACCAGGGAAGCACACAGGAGCCATACATAGTCACTGTGAAAGAGTACATGACCAGATGGGCCAAAGTAAAAGTAGTTAAAGATTGTAGTGCAACTACAGTTGTGCGTTTCATATTTGATGATATCATAACCAGGTTTGAATGCCCAAAGATCCTCATGAGTGATCAAGGTACACATTTTATTAATAAGACTATTGAAGCCTTAACTCAAGAATTTGAAGTTCACCACCAGAAGAGCACTCCTTACCACCCACAAGCGAATGGGATGGTCAAAGATTTCAACAAGATCTTCGAGATAGCGCTGACAAAGATTTGCAGTGTAAACAGAGATGACTGGAATTTGAGAGTGTCAGTAGTATTATGGGCCTATAGAACTACTTGTAAGAAGATGACAATCCAGACCCCCTTTAAGTTGTTTTATGGCCTAGAAGCAGTTGTCCCGATAGAATATTTGGTCCCTAGATTAAGAATCGTACCCTTTACAGATATGGATGAGACTAGTGATGTTCAAGAGAGGCTCGTGCAGCTGGTTGAACTAGAGGAAGACCGATTTATTGTAGGATTCCATCACCAAGTTCAGAAGGAAAGAGAAATGGCCTACCATGACAGGAATATCAAGAAGAAATCATTTAAGCAAGGAGATATGGTATTGGTATACGATAGCAAGTTCATGAAGCATCCAGGGAAGTTTAGAACACATTGGATGGGGCCATATGAGGTTTCCTATGTCACAGAAGGAGGATCTGTGCAGTTGAAGACTTTGAATGGAGAATGGAAGGAATGATTGGTGAATGGGAGCTAGTTGAAATTGTACTATGAAAACTAGATGTCTTACAGATCTTGGTAAAAAAAGAAGGAGAAGGCTATAGGTACGTGGTGCAGTTGAAGCTAGGTACCAGACACAGAAAAGATAGTTTGCACATAGTGGGGAAGAATAGAGTAGAAAGCACAAACTGCGTTGTGCAGTCTGCAGTTGAAGAAAAGAAGAAGGTTCAAATCAGAGTGCCTCAGGACGAGTCACGGGTGAGTGTTGGGGGCCAATTGGCCCTTGGTTATGGAAGTAAGAAAATATTATGGAAAGAAAGATGAAATGTGAACTGCACAAAAGACACAGTGACTGATACTGGGTCGAAGTGAGAAAAAGAGAATAAAAGACGGAGTGAAGTAAAAGAAAGTAATTTGTTGGATGAGGAGATCGAGGAAGACAGATCAACAGGGAAGATAGATTGTGGAAAAATCACCAAGCAGAAAAAAGATGCCAATAGATGCTTTGGATCACCTCGCAGGAAAGAAGGAAAGACAGGTTGGCGAAGCCTGAAAAAGTGGGTCAAGTTGACCTAGGGTTTTAGACACCTAGGGTTTTGGCATCTATGGTTTTGACACCTAGGTTTTGGCCTAAGGTTGTCGGTGAGCTATTGTAATGTATAAATAAAGGTCAAGAGGACCTGATATGGGTTCGATTATGTGATAATAAGTGATTTTTTTTTATTACTGAGAAAGGAGTATTGTGTGGTGAGAGAAGTATGTGTTGTAAGATCTTAAGTTGGGTGCGAAGATCAACCTTGCAGCTAGGTGTGTAGGGAAGGGAGATAGAGACAAGAGAGAAGGAGAGAGATCTACAAGCTAAGAGTGTAGATAGAACTGTAATCTTTCACCTAATATATTATAAATCACAGTTCTGTGGACATAGCCTTAGGGAGAGGGTGAACCACGTATATCATGTTGTTGTGTGTGATTGATGTTGTGTTCTTTACCATGTTACTCTGATGATGCATTAGTATGTTAGATATGATATGTAACTATACGAAGTAGGTTTATGTTTGGAACAGAATAATATGATCTCCATGTGTGATTGCCTTGATCCCACTTGCATTTCCTCTAGTTGTAGACACATGTGTCCTGCAACCCCCTATTGCTACTTCGAGTGAGACTGCATCTACTTCGCAGGTGTTGCTGAAAGGGCCAATAGTTAGGGCTTGTTCGTACGCTATTTGAGCTGAAACCTGGGTCTGCCCCTGTGCCAATGATGTAAAAATGAAGAAGACTTGTATTCTTGAAAATATTTGCAAGATTTAATTCATGTGTTAAAATGAAAATGGATCAATTTTGCAACACAACTTTTATATAAATTACTCATTCAAGATGCATATAAACATCAGCAATAAAAAGTGAACAGAAAACACAAAACACAACAAATGATAAAGGAGTTCACCCATCTCTTGGGCTACATCTCCTAGTCCAGCTTCTAATGGATCTTTTGTATTATTTTCTCAAAGTGCTCAAATATGTTCTTTACAATGCTCAAAATTCCAAATAGATAGCTCCAATGGCTTCATAATGTCCAAAAACCCTAGCTGGGCTTTTTCGGCACCCTGTTTGGCCAAAAATTGAAGAAGATAGAATTCCTGGAAGTTCCCCTTCAAACTTGTTGTCTCTGGATCGCCAAAATGCACCCTTGTTTCCTCAACCTAGCCCCAATGCACTTTTATGTGTTAAAACTTAGCACCAGGCACAACCGCACAAATGGTGCAAACTGTAGGACGGTTATGGGTGCACCTAGCCCCTAACCGCCAAGGCCGTGGTCATGTGACCCATGTGACCGCGCGTTTAAATAAAAAAAAGGGCCAAGACTTTAAGAGCAAATGTTATCATGACAAGTGGCGGGCGTTGGTTGTATAACTGTTTGAACCAAAATCCAAATCCACGCACACGTCAACGGTGTGACAAAGGTTCATATGATATTGTATATACGACCGGGGGCTGGGGCTAAGCCCCAGCCCGGACGTGCCCCAATTATCCACATGTGCAAATTCAAATAATTTTAAAACTATTATATGGTAAGTACTACCATGTGGGCGCATTGGCAGCCCAGCCCTTGCCAAAGATTTGTGTTGATTTGGAGGTTTGGGGTTCGAATCCCATGAACTACATAAAATTTTGAACAACCAAACCAAAAAATTGAGTGCCACGTGGCAGCCCATGTATGGGCCACGTGGCACTGTACAACCAATCAAAAACTACCACTTGCCGCAATATCATTCATCCACATCTGCCAACCAATGAATGCCATGTGTCATACGGTCCTACCAATTCATCTCTGCCATGTGTCGTACGAACATGCCACATCAGCATCCATACGGACTGTACAGTCAGCATCCCTTTTTTTTCCCTATTTGATGTTTTGAACAGAACGCGATATCTCTCTCATCTGACGTCTGTTTGAACCCAAACGAGTTGCATTGGGTTTTTTACGATGAGGCCTATGCTCCTGTTCGATTTGAAGTGATTCCGAGCACTTTGAATTTTTGAGCAAAATTTGATGCCCTAGATCAGCCAACAATCATTCTTATTATATTTGATAACAAGATTATAAATTTTTTATTTCAATCTACAACTAAAATGGCCCATAAAAAATATCAACTTCAATCTTGACTTTCATCTATCTTTTCCTTTCAAATTCAATCCCAACTCCCATCTATGTTTTCCTTCAATAAAATTATTAGTTTCCTTTTTCTTTCATCATGTCACTTTACTTTTTTTTTACTATCTTGTTGGTTTAGTGAAAAAAAACAGCAATGGAAATGTCTATGGAGTGGAATTCATTCCCTCTATAAGTTTATATAGAACATAAACTCAAGGATTTATCCATCATATGTCAAATTCTAGGACTAATTCCATTGAAAACGATTCATTGATAGGGAAGGCTCCACATGATTTTAGGATATAAGATCGAGTGGTCCTCGACACAACTATCCAACTCTATCAAGTGATTAAATATGATGGTATGGCACTAACTTATTAATATCTTGGAAAGTAACAAATCGTGAAAAGTCCATGGGTTTTTAAATTGAGTAGGAATAAATAGCATCTTGGGTGGCATGGAATTAGCACATAGGTGATCACATAAGTGGCAATTTGATGTAGGGGTTTACTAATCCATTTCCTACAATTTGAAAGGTGCATAAAGCATAAGTAAGATTAATAGTGTGCCCACAATATTTTTTTCAAACTAATATAAGGTATTGAAACCCAACTTACTTTTAACCATAAAGGTTTTATTTTGACTAAGTTTAATGTAAGTTTTTTGTATGGTGATGTTGTATATATTTGAAAATCAAATGAATCCAAAATTGGAATATAAGCTTCACATACTCAACTCCATTTCCAAAAGATCCCTTAAAAGTGTGAAAAATAAGCTCAAAAAATTATCCTTTTTTTAGTTTTGTGATTTTAGATATGGGTATCCCTTCTTGACATGCGTGCAAGGTTTTATAATGAATATTTTTGGTAATAGGGTATATTAGGGTAATTTCTTAATAGAAAGATGAAATCGATTTGACCTAGGATGAAGTTGATGAGAAAAAATGAGTATTTTTGTTGGAAACAATTCCACCCCAAAGACATTCCTTTTCATTTCGATGTACTGGAAAAGAAAATTGACTTGATTTTCAGGAAATGTGAACAACCAAGGAGAAATAAATTATCCATAGAGATAATCAATTGGTTAAGTTAGGATTTTCCACCATCTAAATTAGGATGATGATATCACTAAGGGAGTCAAACCTCCAATTGGAGGAAGCGACTCCATCAAGTAAATATTCCATCAATGGAGAAAAAAATAAAATGTTGGACCTGGAAGGAAACAAAGGTTTGTAATATACTTTCTACACTAACCAATGAGAGAATAATGTGAGAAAAAATAAATAAACACAATTGCAGTGAAGAACAACAAAGAAACATACAACCATTAAACAACACAAGTTTTCATGGAAGAAACTTTCAAGAGAAAAACCCCAAAATAGAAATCATGTCCAATGTATTATTTCAACAACTAACAAATGGTTACAATACATTACAAAGTGTCTCTACTCTTTGTTAGCTCCCAAAATAAATCAGTCACTTGGTTCCATTTTGTAGGTGATAGCATGGTCATCTATAGGATTCTATATTTATTTTTAGATTCTTCTAGTATCAAAACTTAAGCTTTTAAATTCATGCCCTAGAAATAAGTTGATCCTTAAAGGTTGTTTTTAAAAAAAATCGTGAAAAGATTTTCAACAGCTAACGCATGTTGCAAGGTTGATGTTAGCTGGTGAAAGCAGTGGGTTTCAACGGTTAAGGTGTACTCTCCCGCAGATAGGCTAGCTGGTGAAAGCGCTAAACATGAGGTTTCCTTCCATGATTCCAGAAATCAATAAAAAGACACACTCGACACACGTCACATAATCATTATGAGGCATTGGTTGAAGTGAATGATGATGATGATATAGTTGTGCACGTTTTAATCGAATATTATGGTGTATCGTGCTCGTGATTGCATGCTCCAACAATGATAGTATTGGAAATGACAAATTCACATTCATCATCACAGATAGAGGAGGTACCAGTCACCTGGTGACATCAAATCAACACTTCATATTTTAAACATGCATTGTTCACAGGTAATATGGTATGGTTCCATGTTTTGAATTGGAAACACCGAGAGATTTCACCAGCGCCAAACCTTGACTCAATCAGGAAATCATCGTGACAATTGTCTGCCAATCATCCGAGGTTCAAGTCACAGATGGCAAGGAAACGAAGTGGTTTTCTGCTAAGAAAATAATTGGATAGCCTGCCATTCTTACAGTCGCATCCAGATGTGAAAAATCATTTCTCAGACGCAGGATGCATGAATTATGTGGAAAGGTTATAGAGTGGTTACCACCAAACGACAGCCGAGGTGTTTGCTAAATCATATGATGAAAAGAGAGCCAACATGGGTTCTTTAGAGATGATAGTCGATGAAGCTACCATTGCCACAACAACCAGCTTACCCAGAATGGGCCAAAGCTGGTTTAAGACAACAAAAACCAAGAATTTGAATTTCAGGGTATACCTCAAGGCAGAATTCAAGGACATCACCTGGAAGAAAAGCATGCCATTTTCTCACCTGGAAGATGAATGGTAGGACTTGTTTAAAGGTATTCAACTATATTTCACCTCAGAAGGCAGGTATGACAAACTAATGTTATATCATTTTAGACTCTTAGATCATTTCACAAGGAAGACCCTCCTAAATTTTCCTTTATTCCTTCACAAAAGCCTAACCAAAGTGTGTAAGAAGATTAGAGCCGAACCTTTAAGCATAAAAAACTCGCTTTGTCATTTTGGCTTGATCAAACTGATAATTCTAGAGGAACTGAAACAAAGAGGAAGGTCTTGGCAACATTTTCTTTTCTGGGAAGGTTTTGAGACCCAAACTCAACCTATGAATGAGCAAAAGAAAACTGGGAAAAAGCAGTTAACTCCTCAGAGCAGCTCAAGGAGGAGGAGATCTCTTCCAGGACCACCAGAGGACAGGATTTCTAGCATAAAGTTTAAGAGAGCAAAGAAAAAATTAGATTTTGAAACCAACTTAGAGCAGTCTACAGTGAAAAAGACGAATATTCTCAATTTTCCATACACAGACTCAGAAACAGAGCCAGAACAGGAAGATGAAAGTCCAGTCATTGAAAGTCTAGTCATTAAAAGTCCAGAGCACTCCATGGAAATTGCATGGGACTATGAAAATTTTACTCCCATAGATGAAGGTGAAACCTCAAAGAGTAAGAAGTCAAAGAAATCACAAAAAATTAAGGAACTGAAAGAGGTGATAGCACAACAGGAGGTTTTCGAAAGAGTAATCAAGGCATGATACAAAGCCTTATCTGAAAATTTTGCAAAGAAAAATACAACTTTTGAGAAGTTGGCTCGTGAGAGTGTCAGAGAAAAAAAGAGAAAGAAGAAAATCACCAAGGATTATAACAGTTTGTGGTGTTTAGAAAAACGCCTCAAGAGGAAAATTAAGAAATTCTAGCAGGAGATTAATACACATCCAAATCTACAGGTATTGGCCCAGGTTGTTGTGAATTTGCAGGGAGATAAATCAAAGGAACACAGATTTTTTGGTAAAACAACAGTTTTGGATATGAAATGTTTCTTTTTGGCCAAAGACAAAGCTTTCACCAGCGTAAAGGGAAAAATTATAACCAGTTAGCTGGTGAGAAGCAGAACTTTCACCAACTAACTAGCAGATCGTAAGGTGAATTAGCTGGTGAAACTACAGAAAGAAATTTTTGGAAAGTTAAGCTGGAGAAAAGAAATTTTGGGGTATATAAAAAGGTATGAGAGCATCGAAGGAGTAACCACATAATCAAGAAACAATTAGCATCAAAGATTTGTGGAGATCTTGGAACCAAATGTTAAATTGGTCAACTAAATTTTTGGTTATGGTTATTGAAAGATTCCAGCTACAACAGACAGGTGTTCTTACCCCCCCACGACACAACAGAGTCCTAAAAGTGATGAAGAATAGATGTCAAAGATCAACATAGAAGACAGTTCGAGTCCTAGGAATTAGTCTTTTGATTATTGAGTTGTATTTACTTAGTTTTATCTTCTATATTTAGACATACAGATCCAAGTTTTCAAGATCTAAAAACTGATTGTAAAAGGCTATAAATGCCTATCTTTTCTAAGAGATAGGGGTTCAATCTAGGAGATATTTTCTGGCTATTGTACTAGAATTCTTATTTTGATAATAGGATCACAGTCTTCTTTTGTTTGCAATATCAGATTCTTTCAAATATTTCATTATTCTGCACTTTATTCCAGTTTAGTTTAGCTTTTAAGAACTGTCATCTTCTTATTAAGCTCATGAACTTGGATTAAGGAATTTCTCACTGTCTTGTATGACCCTGCACATGGTTGTATTTGGTTATCTAGACTAGTATTCTTCATCCCTTTTTCAACTTTGTTGTCTAATTATTGTTTTCTAAAAGCATTGTTTCATTCGAATCCATGATAAGTGGTCACTTTCATCATCTTTTGAGTTATCCCATTGTCCCAAACATACCTAATCTACCATATTCTTAAGTTACCAAGCATCTTTGGTCTACAACCCCAAAGAGTTTCTTGGAGTGATAACACTCTCAACAAGATTATTTTGCAACATAAAGGTCTTGGAGAAATTTTGGTAGCATAACAATAAGTTCAAAACATTGTCTCAATTCCATTGATATAAGTGGACATGAATGGACACCCACTGTTACAAATAAAATTTCCACACCTAGGTACCTCACCCTAAGTGTCGCAAGTGTCGTAAAAGTGTCATATGCACCTTGCTAAGTGTCGCATACACCTTGACACCATGCAATAACATATGTCACAATCCCTAGTCAATGTGGAGGAAAAATATATTATATGAAGGTCAAAATACCATGTGCACATGAATTAATTATTAATATTCATAAAAAGGAAATTAATTTAGTGTGAGAATCCACCTCACATTTAGTTTCCTATTTTCAAGGAGAGTTTGAGAATCTCATGGATGGGAGAGATATTTCCTCCTTAAAATATTTGAGAGATAGTTTCTCCCTAAAATCCTTGAAGAGATACTTTCTCCCTAAAATACTTGGAGATCCCTTTTTAGTGGATCTTATGAGTGATCTTCTTCATGTAGGTTAAGCCTCCAAATCCTATGTAATGAGGGTTTTCCATGGAGAAGAGGAGGCATATTTGAGGTATCAAACTTATGATCTTGGGAGAAAGCTTTTGGATATCAAACCTATGATCTTGGGAGCATCGTGCAAGGGTTGGATGAGGAGGACTTGGAGAGGCTCCTGCAACTGCATCTACAGATTGTAAGTGTCTTTTTAATGTTCTCATTAATATATGCTTGGCCTATTTCCTTACAGTTTATGTATATTTACATGTTCTTGTCTATTATGGATGAATTTGGTTTAAACTAATAGTGGTACAGTAGGAAGTCTTTATTTTTCTTCGTTGTCCATTACATTGCAGGTATCGTGTCATGCTAACGAGGTTGGAGATCAAGTTCAGACTATATTAAGTGAGGACAATACTTGAAACAAGGTACATCATACCTTCTCCCTTTCTTTCTTTTGATTAGCTTGACTATATTCAAATGGATGTTAGTGTCCATTTGCATATTTTTGTCTTGGTATTAGGGGTCTATAATCGAAGAGGATATTCACCTGTCCGTAGTGGAATTTTCCTATAACAAAAATTGGTGACTCCATTGGGGAAGTAAATTGACTTGTCTTTCCTTTGAGAGGGTGTTTGAAAGAAAGCCTTATATATCTATTTTGGGCACTTATCTCTCTCTCTCTCT
>ML780739.1:705579-744885 GCA_009831015.1 Picea engelmannii
GGGGAAAGAATCAACATTATAAGAGAAGCGCATTCTTCTCTTATTGTTGGTCATTTTGGTGTAGGCAAGACAGTGGCTAATTTGCAAAGATACTGCTACTGGCCTAAAATGAATGAAAGTGTTTCAAGATATGTTCGAGGATGATCGCTATGTGCCACAAGTAAACCTATCAATCAAAAGTTGGGTTTGTATAATCCACTTACGGTTCCTTCTCGTCCTTGGGAAAGCATTTCCATGGACTTTGTAGGAGGTTTACCTATGTCTAGACGAAATCATGATTATCTTTATGTTGTGGTTGATCGATTTAGAAAAATGTGTATTTTTATGCCTTGTACAAAGCAGGTTACAGCTGAACAGATGGCACAAATTTTCTTTCAAAATGTTTGGGTGCATTTTGGATTGCCTAAATCCATTATTTCTGATCGGGATTCTTGATTTGTTGGAATTTTTTGGACGAGTTTATGGGCACTCATAGACACCAAACTTAAAAAGAGCACGGCTTTTCACCCGCAAATAGATGGTCAGACAGAAGTAGTAAATCGAACAGCGGTGCATCTTCTTCGTGCTTATAGCAATAAGCATCCTAAACTTTGGGATGAGCATTTACATTACATTCAGCATGTGTACAATCGAGCTAAGCACTCTTCAACTCAAACGTCGCCATTTGAAGCATGTTTTGGCTATTTTCCCAAATCTCCTTTAGATTTTATCTTTGGGAAGGACATTGCTATCGATGGTCAATATGACATTGATAGGGTAGAAAAGTTCATTGAACAAATTCAGTCGATACATCAAATGGTGCAAGAGCAGTTGGAAAAGAGTCAAGCCAAGTACAAGACAAGACATGACAAGCATCGTGTTGATCATATTTTCCAAGTTGGAGATGAAGTTTGGCTTTACATCAGTAAGGAGAGGCTTAAAGGAGAAAGTAAAAAATTGAAACTGATTCGATATGGTCCTTTCAAGATTATCGACAAGATTGGTAACAATGTCTTTCATTTAGATTTGCATCCTTATATGAAGATCTATGTAGTTGTTAATGTTGAGAATTTGAAATTGTATGAGCCTTCGTTGATTGATGATCAAGGAGAGCATATTCAAATTCCTTTTATAGATGATTTTTCCCCAGAATACCTTACAGAACTGCATGAAGACACCATCCTTGACAGGAGAATGCGAACTTCAAAACGAGGAAATGTGGAGTATCTTCGAGTTGGTCTTAAAGGTACAAATCCAAGTGGATTGAGGTTGGAAGAGTGAGGGAACTATACCCTCATCTTCAAATAGACTGAAAATAGTCTTTTGGAGGTCCAAAAGCTTTCCAATGGGGAGTTGTGATCAGGGGATCAAATTTTGGGTTCAAACAAATGTCGGGAGCGAGAGATATCGAATGAGAGCATAGGCCTCGTCGTTGTGAACCCAACGCAACTCGTTTGGGTTCAAACGGACGTCGGGAGTGAGAGATATCGCGTTCTATTCAAAATGGCAAACATGCAAAAAAAGGGATGTTGACTGTACAGTCTGTACAGTCTGTACAGATGATAACGTGGCAGGCCATACGGATGACGTGGCAAGTCATACGCTGATGTGGTAGACAATTATTGGATAGTTGGCATGTGAAGTGTTTGTTGGCAGCGAATGGAATGGCAACACGTGGCCCAATCAAAGGCCGCCACGTGTCACCTGTTTGTTGATTAAAACCTTTACACTTAGCAGGAGTCGACCTCGTGACCTCCGGGGCAGGGTAAATCTTTGGGGAAGGCCGCCCAACCGACACGCCCACACATGTTCCTTGTTATATATATGCAAAGCATTGTATTTAACATTGTTTAAATGTATGTTTGAGCGTGGACCGGGCCGGGGCTAAGCCTCGGCCCATGGTCATATGTTGTATTGTATGCGACCGGAGCCACGGCGGTTAGACCCACCGTAACTATGTTATAACCGTTTAAATATATGCGCGGTTTGGTATGCCATATGACAAATATATATATGTGCACGGGTTTAACATTACGGTTATCAAATGGTTGTTAAAACTTAAGCCCTGTTGTATAGTGCGCGGTCATATGACAACCATGTGCCCACGGGCCTTGGTAGTTAGGGTCGGCATGTAACGGTTCGACAGTTTGGACCGGTTGTGAGGGTTGCACTCGGTGCCAAGTTTTTACGCTTTAAATTGCATGTGGGCTAGGTTGAGCCAGAGGAGGTGCATTTTGTAGATGCAGAGACAGCAAGCTTGAAGGGGAGACTTCCAGGAAGCCTATCTACTTCATTTTTTGGCCAAACGAGGTGCCGAAAAAGCCCAACTAGGGGTTTTGGGACGTTCTGAAGCCATTGGAGTAGTCTATTTGGCATTTTGAGCATTGTAAAGCACATTTTTGATCACTTTGAGCAAATAATACAAATGATCCATTGGAAGCTGGACCAAGAGATGTAGCCCAAGAGAGGGGTGAACTCCTTTATCATTTGTTGTGTTATGTGTTTTTTGTTCATTGATTATGTTGTTGTTTATATGCATCTTGAATGAGTAAATCCTATTAAAGTTGTGTTGCAAAGTTGATCCATTTTCTTTTAACACATAAATTTAACTTACAAATATTTTCAAGAATACAAGTCTTCTTCATTTTTAGATCACCCTTTTCCATCAAATCCTGGACTTGTTTCTTGACCTCTTCGTTCTCCTGCGGTGTCAATTTGTATGCTGCTTTGTTTGGTAAACTATCTCCAAGTATGAGATCAATGTGATGACTTATACTTCTGATAGGTGGCAACGAATAAGGTAGTTCATCCACTACTATATCAGCAAACTCTTCCAGCAACCTCTGGATTTCCTCTGGTAAATCATCCACTCTTGTACTGGTCAAAACAATTATGGGCTTCCTTACCACAATGAATTGTGTATCTTCCTTCTTCTTAACCTCCTTAAGAATTTCCTTCCCACTCATGAGAACTACAGTGTTTCTCACCTCTTGTTTCACTTCCTTATCCTTAATTGGCAACAACATGTGAGTTCTTCCATTCTTCTCCAGGGTGTATGTGTTCTTTATCCCATCATGAACCACATTCTTGTCATATTTCCATGGTCTACCCAAAAATAGATGACAAACATCCATGGGAATGACATCACATAGTATTTCATCCTTATATCCTCCTATTTTAAATTTAACTAAACATTGTTTAGTGACATTTACCTGATGTCCTTTTTCTAGCCACGAAACTCTGTATGGGCTTGGATGTTCAATAGTTTCCAGCTCCATCTTTTCTACCATCTCTGTAGAAATGAGATTATATGTGCTACCACTATCCACAATGACTTTGCATACCCTATCTTTGGTCTTGCAAGCAGTCTGAAATAGTTTGTTTCTCTGGGTTGGGTTCTTTGCCTCCTTCTCTAGCGTTAAGAGAAAAATTTTCATCATCGATGATCTTCCACCCTCAGCATCTTCTGCCTCAAAATTTCATCTTTGAGCTTCAGTAATGTGAGTTTCACCACCTTCTTTCTTCCTATCTGGACATTCATAAGATTTATGTCCATTTTTTCCATAAACAAAACATTTCACTTCACCTCCTCAACCTCTTCCTCTTCCTCTAGTACAAGGAAAAGTGTTGCTATCAGCATACTGTCCTCTCTGTGAGCTTCCACCTCTCTTAGTTTGATTTTGAGGTTTCTTTCCCTCTTCTTTATATTTTTGAGCTTTGTCTTGGGCAATTGTTTTGCCTCTGGATGGACTTCTACCTCGACCTCTTTGACCTTGCTTTCGACTCAGCTTCTCTTCATCTTTTAGAGCCATATGATAAGCATCCTCCACATTCTGAATGATCATCATGCTCATCTCATATTGAATGTCATATCTCAGACCATTCATATATCTTGCAACCTTTTCATCATCGCTTTCCCGATGACCTACTTTGATGTTTATCTTGTAGAATTCCTTAGTGTATTCCTTCACAGACATCAGCTTCTGTCTCAAATTTTGCATCCTCTGAAACAGAGTAATTTGATAATCCTTGGGTATGATATTTTCTTTCATATTTGCAACCATTCTATCCCAGATTTTGATTTTTTGCTTATCTTTACAGCGTCTGTCAGCCTGCAGTTCATCCCACCACAATGTTGCATGTCCTTTAAGTCTTTTGATAGCATGTTTGACCTTCTTGCCTTCCTCGACATCCTCATAGTCAAAGTACTTATCCAGATCCCTAATCCAGTCTAGAATATATTCAACATCCAGGTTTCCTTCATATACTGGAATGTCCATTTTTTCTCTGGCACCTATCCTTGCAACAACCCTGAATAGGCATTTATCTACTGCATCTTCTGTTGCGGCTTCTTCTCCTTCATCTCCATTCTCGCTTTCATATTCGCTGACATCTCCAGCGTCAACTATGCGCCTCTGTGTTGTCTCCATGGCATCAAGCCTAGCATGTAATTCACGCATTTCCCTTTCAATTGTTGGATCGGCTAATTTCCTATCTCTTCTCCTTGGCGGTATGGTTGTAAAATTTCTTCTTTCCTTTCTCTGCTGGAGAAAACAAAGAACTCTTTCTGAGCTTCTAATACCACAATGATGTATATCAAAGTACTCCTTTTCTCCTTCTCACTTCCTCTGTCACCAATATACAAACAGAAACAAGCTCTGATACCACACTGACGCAGACCCCCAACCCTCAGGTCAAGGTCTGCACAGGATCTTTAAAATATTCCCTTTGAGTCTTGTTGACTCCTCGATTTTCCCTCGGGAAATATCTCATACACTCACGGTGTATCCAAAGGTCCTTGCAAGTTGATCTTGCGTGAGAAAACACCAGGCATTAACTCCACAACCAACCAACAAATGTTATTGGGACTTTTCCCCTTGTTCAGGATTTTGGATTTCATGATTTCGTGAATCCTGATGTCAAGCCCCTTGTCTCTTCGACCTCCAAAACTCGAAGTTCTGAACACACGACTCTTCCTGCCACTTATTTCAGTTTTCGGGACTTGAGTGAATGACCACACGCGTCCCTCTTCCCCTATGACTTCCCGGTTTCTGAAATTCCTTCATCTTTCAAGATCAATGATCTTTCGAGACTTTCCCTGAAGCTTGACCACTCTTATGACTTTCGTCACACGTGTCCTTCAAAAATTGACTGGGACCTTGCTTCTCGGATTTTCTCTCTTCGCGACTTTGGGAGTTGAGTTGACGTGCAACTTTGCCTCTTGACTCCGACACCCAAAGTGTCAAAATCCTAAAATTTCTACACCAAAGTCCCATCATGACTTCGTGACCTCGGAACTGTCACTCTGATGTTCCCAACTTCTTGTCGTCAGGTTCTGTGAAATGCCAAAATGATCTTAGCAGCCCAATTGGTCACGATCAACGGTTTGTGTTGATTCTTAATGCCAAAGGGATGGAGTTGTTCCACCTTATCCACCCTACAACTCTTCTAGATCCTACGGTCCTCATTGTTTCGTGAGTTCTCCTCAGAAAATTCCAACCATTCAGTTTCTTTTCTGAGAATCCTCTGGCCCAAATCGACTCGGTGGTCCTTCTCTGGGAATTAACTTCCTTCAAAACAACTTCGTTCCGCCTCCCTTTGAAAACTTCAAAGGAACTAATCTTCCTTAACTTCCTTCAAACACTTCAAAAGTGCTACCCCTTTTGAACTTCCTCTGGTAATTTCGAGCCTCCAAAAGAAATACTCCCGCACACACTCCTTGTGGCAAATCCTTCAAATACTTCTAAGTATTTGATTCTCTCGACTCTGTGCAACTCTGCAACAATAGTCTTTCTCTCTTTCACCCTAGTTAACATCTTCTAAGGTCTCAACTAGCCTGCGCACACCTTGCATGGCTTTTGTGCTTCACCTGCACTTCTTCTGAAATGAGGACAATGTTATCTCTCTTAAGCTTTCAGAGGTAGACTTTTAACCTTGTCAACGCACACCTTGCGGACATTTTCACTGCACTCCTTGTAGGAAATCTCACTCAGGAAGAGAAACAATTGAAACTCATTCTCTTACTCTCTCAGACTTCAAACATTCACATGAAATCATAAATTCACCACAACATAATAGAAAATGAAAAACAGAGAGAATAAAACAACTGAAAGCACACAATTCATCATGTATAAACAGAAAACATCAAAACACCATGAGTCTGAATCAAAGTTCCATATATTAATTCAGGGTTTCTGTACATGGGTTCCTTTCTACAACTTTCTTCTACAGCTCTCTTCTCTATGCTTAATGTGCTTATGATACAATTGATACAATGACACAAAGATGAGGGTGTCTATAGTCGTTTTCCCTCTTGCTCCTAAAACTATCTAATCTACAATTCAATTCTACCTACTATCATTAACTGGATTAAATGCCTTTACATTGGTGGATGTGAGCAGATTGCTCAAGATCCATTTATAGCATTTAAACATAAATGCAAGTACTCCTTTCTTAAGTATTTCATTAATATTCGCTCCTTCAACTTTCAAAACATTTCAACATGCGCAAAAATGCGTTGGCATTTTCTAGTTGTCTTCCGCTTCACGCTCGCTTAGCTTCTTACGATGCTCCTGCATCAAAAAATCCCTAGAAACTTGAGAAGATGAATATTTCAAGTCTCTAGAGTCTAAAATAAATATCATAGGAAGGTCTACAATGATCAGGTACATCAAATCTATCTACTAGTTCAAAAGGTATGTCTTATTTCTATGAGTAGTTGGATTTTGTTGTCTACATGAGAAATGGTTATGGTGGTTTTAAGATTTTTCCTAGAGAGATTAGTGGTTGCATGGAACTTTCTGTATAAGTCATATCTACAAAAGTACAGTGTTGGTATAATCAATATTTATCATTGATACATGCTGTTAGTGTTGAGGCACATCTTGTATTTATTGGCATATGGTTAAAGGTTTGTTTGGTACATGGTTGAGAGGTTGTACTTGTGAAGTGGTTGATGTATTGAGAGGTTGGATATCATAAATGGTTTTATGTCTAGTCCATGTGAGGATCATTATACGTTTTCTTAATTATACTTGTATGGAACATGACTAGAGAGATATAGATACATTTGGTTAAGGGATATGTATGAGGATGTATGCACAAAGCACAACTATAGGTTAGACATTATGACAGGTTGCAGGTTGAGTTGACAACAGGCAGCAAAATGTTTGAGTTTCAGCAAAAGTGGAAAACCCTTGTTTCAGAAGGCATACGCAAGCTATAGTACAAATAGGTCACGTAAATATGCGGGCTACAATATATATAGGGCACATACATATATGCATTTCAGAACAGATAGGTCACATACATGTTGTTTTTGGTTGGTACGGACTCAGTATAGGTACAAGTTGATTACAAGGCAGTGGTACAGGTTGTCTATAGGTCATTGGTATAGGTTGGTACAGGTTTACAGTGGCATATCTCAAAGTCACAATGTGACAGTGGTTTCATCATATTTTTTATATTTCAGGGTGGTAGGACGTGGCAAGGACAGGTGGTTGTATCCATCTTTTGGTTTTAGTCGAAGAACATAGGGGGTTGTAGCCAGAAAATTGGAGAGTTGTAGCTTCCCTCAAATTGTGGCATGAAAAATATAGGGGGTCTGAGCCTCCTTCCAGCTGTAGTTGGAGAACAAAGGAAGTTGGTGCTTCCAATGAATGTAATTCTTAAAGACATATAAGAAAAATCATTCCATGGTTTTCTCCCACATTGGGTTTCCACATAAAAATACTGGTGTATTGTGTATGTGTATGATTTTTCATTGTTCATGGTTTATTTACTCTGTACTTATTGGATGATAATTTTATATTGATCATAAAGATAAATAACACTTGCATACTATGGTTAAAAAGGATTAAAAATCACTATTACTAATTCACCCCCCTCTCAATAATCCAACAATTGGTATCAGAGAAGGTTCCTTCAGAAATCAATTTAACCATTGAAAGGTAGATCATGGAGAGAAACAGTATGTATTAAAATGGAATACCACAGTTTGATGGACAGAACTATGCGTTCTGGGGCAAAAGGATGCAAACATATGTACAGGCATAGGGATTTGAGGTTTGGAAATCAGTTGTAGATAGATACAAAGAACCAACATTCCCACCAACAAATGACAGGGAAAGAAACTCAGTCTAAATAATTCAAAATCCACAAATTCACTTCTCAATGGTCTTTGTGATTTGGTATATTCCAAATTTCTGCATTGTAGCTCTGCTAAAGAGATTTGGGACAAACTTCGGAATATTTATGAAGGAGATGCAAAATTCAAGGCAACAAAACTTGAAACTTACAAAGGTCAATTCAAACAGCTAAAGATGAAGGAAGATGAGAATATTGTAGCTTACTTCTTGCGAGTTGATGAAACAATGAATGCAATCATAGGATTGGGAGAAGAAGTTGATGAATCTATAATTGTTCAAAAGGTACTAAAATATCTTCCAATGATATGTGATCGTAATATCTCAGCACTAGAAGAAAGAGAAGATCTAGACTCAATAAGCATGGATGAAATACATGGAATCTTCACAGCCTATGAAATGAGAACTAAACAGAAAATCCAGGTATAAAATAAGCAACATTAAAAGCATCCAAGAAGTCAAAGAAAAATGGAAAGCAAAAGGAAAAATAATATAGCTGCAGCAGTGACATCTCGGAAGATGATGAAGAAGTGGCCAACTTTGTCAGAAGACTGAAAAAGGGAACCAACAATAGATATAAAGGTAAGCTTCCATTGATTTGTTTTGATTGTGATGGTATTGATAATTTTGATAACAAATGTCCTCACAATAAAAAGAAAATAAATGAAGAAGATGATTCAAATATAAAACAAACATATAAAGGAAAAAGAACCAAAAAGAAAGTCTTCAAGAAATGTTTATACACCAAAGAAGACGACTCTTCATCAGACGAAGATGAAGTCAGTGAAAGTGAGACAAAAATAGTTCTATTCATGGAAATAGAAGACTCCAATAAGGAATACACTGAATAGGAATATGAAGAGGAAAAATTTGATTACATTGAAGAATTGTTGAGTTCTATAGAAGTTACAAAAAGAGAAAAAAAAAAAAAAAAGCCCCATGCAGAACTAGACAAGAAGGGAGACACTTAGAATTCAAACTCTGAATAACTAGAGAAGATTATCATTGAGTTAAAGTTTCAAATAGAATAAGAAAAAATAATCAAAGAAGCACTCAAAGAACAACTTGAAGAAAAGGACAGGATCATTGGAAGTTTGGAAGCAGAGGTTGTTACATTGAGAAAATACCTTCAACAGAAAAACATGCAGAACAACTCAAAGGTTTTGGATAATATTATCAACAGTCAAAGGCCACATCATGACAAGTTTGGGCTAGGATACAATCAGACAGAAAGAGTTTCAAGCTCCAAACCCACAGATAAAGAAGCACAACCAAGAAGCTATGCAGAGACAATTAGAGGAGACAAGAAGTTTCATAGAGACACTCCTCCACCTAGAAGATTCATATTTCAGAATTAGCGACAATAAAAAATAAGCAGGCCTCAGGATGAAGAAGGATTTAAAAGAGTAACTCCTTTTAGAATATCTTCAACTCCCAAGTATCAAACTTTATTTTTTGGTTTATGTTATCCATGTAATAATTTTGGACACAAAGCCATAAATTGTAGAGCTAATAGCAGGAACAGAAACAACTTTGAAAGTCATGCACAAAATGGTTATCCAAGAAGTCCTAGTGAAACACATAGAAGAAACTATAACATGTTTGAAACATTGAGCACTAAAGTGGAATGCTACAATTGCAATAACTTTGGACACATGGCCAAATATTATAGAATGACAATCCCTCCTAGAGAATCACAACAGAATAACAATAGTCAAAAACAAGAATTTCAGCAGAGAATATGGATAAGAAAGCAGGATCAGTTTAACAATGAAGAATGCACACTCACTCTACAAGCTAAACACATGAAAGGCGGATGGTATGTTGACAGTGTTTTTTCAAAGAACATGATAGGTGATGAACACATGTTTCTTACATTGAGAAAGGAAAGGGATGGATCAGACTCCTTTAGAAATGATGACTCAACTAGAATCATTGGAAAGGGAATAGTCAAAATTGGAAACAAGAATACAAAGGAAGAAAATTTTCTACTAGTGGAAGATTGACGGTAACGCGGCCCTTTCACCACCCGCAGGTCAGAAGGTCCACACGCTCTCACGGGATCTTCTTCTCCTCAGCCCGAAGAACTCAAAGGTTCTTCTAATTCCCTATCAGAATCTTTCTTACCCACAGATTCTCTTCTCCTGCTTGATCCCCCTTCCTTCACTTATCGAAGGATCGAAAGTCGCAACTTTGCAAGTTCTCTGTTGATCACTAGGCTCTCAAATCTCCGAGACCCGATGGATTTTGTCAATGCTGACTTTCTCTCACCTTATCGGTATTTCTTCCCTTATCATGGTTTCGCGAGTCGCAATACCAAGCACTCGGGTTCTCCAACTCCTGATACCCGATGCACCGAAACGCCAATGCGCACGTGAGTTGTCTTTGCAGCGGCCCCTTATCTCCTTGGGACTTCGGACTTCGTGGGATCGTGAATCCTAACGCCAATACTTTGGGACTTCTTGCAGCGAGATCCCGATGACTCATGCCACCTGTCCACGTCCCCAACTTCTGCTGTGGCCCACACAACTCTTCCGTCGGGATTTCGCGTATCACGATTCCAACTTGCAAGAGTTTCTCGCCTTCGAAAACTCCGATTCTCGGAACTCTGACTCCTCAGGATATCCTGACACGCATCCTTACTGATGGACGGTTCTGGGCTTATTGGGATATCGCGGATCGTGATATCGTAAGTTTTGTTGCACAAAGTTGGAGCTTCGACTTGCAAATCCCCGATATGTGATGTCACGTGTAGATCTGACAGTCCCTATGACTCGGGATCGACGGCTCTGCCCCTCCTGAGCTTCGAACCTCCTCCACACTTATACTGTAACTTGCTCGCACCTCCGTGAGATCCAACGGCCCATGGAACTTCATGAAATCTCCTCCAATGGTTTCGTCCGTCCGTTCTCCTCCTGGTGAATCCACGAATTGAAGAAGTGTCTCCCCACGAGACTTCGTTCACCTACTTGCAAACCTGCGATGCTTCCCTTAGACTTTCAATGGCAGCTTCCATGCGCTTATCCTTCAGTTAATTCGAAGGCCTATTCCTCTTGAGATTTTCCACAACTTTAAGTCCTCCTGGAAACCTTTTGCACGCACTCCTTGCGGCAAATATTCAACAACAACTAAGTGTTGAAGGCACTCGACTCTGCGCACACCTGCAATAGCAGTCTTTCGGTGCTTCGCTCAGAATCGCAACTCTGAGACTTCTCTCTGGCTTGCGCACTCCTTGCATGGCATTGTGCCACTGCACTTCTGAAATGAATGGCAACAAGATTTATCTCTAATTGAACCCTTCTGTCAACGCACTCCTTGCGGAAAATTCGACTGCACTCCTTGCAGGAATCTTCTGGCTCAATTAGAGAAACAATTGAAACTCATTCTCACTTCCTCTCAGACTTCAACCCAACCATGAAATCACATACACAGCATATAAAAGAAAATGTATAACAGGAAGCAAACACTCATGAGCATATCAACAATACACAGAGAACAACACAGACCATGAATTTAAATCAAAGCCTTCTTCTATTAATTCAAATATCTATACATGGGTGTTCTTCATACAATTCTCTGCATGCTCTTCTCTTCTGAATGCTCTAGCTCAGGCTAATGTTACAATGATACAATGAGCGTGTCTATATCCATTTTCCCTCTTGGACTCTAAAAGCTATCAAATCTAGAATTGAATTCCTATCTACCAGCATTAACTATATTAAATGCCGACTATCTACCTAAGGATGAGAGCTATCCGCTCAAGGTCCATTTACAATATACAAAGTGTGCTTTCATAAATGGCTTCATTAAAGACTTGCGAAACAATTTCAAAGCATTTTCAAAATTTGTGCTGGTTGATCCAGCTGTTCCCCGCTTTCGTGCTGGCTCGCTTGATGTGCTGGCAATGCTCCTGCATCATACTCCTCGGCTTGAAAACTTTCATGGGCTCCTGTCCATGAGCTCCTGCACGGTCTGTCCATGCTTCTATATGACTGCTTCACTCTCCCAGCTAGCATCTTCCACTAGATGATTCTTCCACTTGACCAGATACTCGAAGTATTCTTTTCTTCTGGTCTTCTTACCCACTCTCTTGTCCAGTATGCACTCCATCTGTGGGTTCTCTACAACTGGAAATTGTTTCATCCACTGAATCACTAGTTGTTCATCTCCAATTTCTGCTCCTCCATCCCTGTATGGGTATAAGTCTGCAATATTGAATATCGTAGATATTCCGATTCCATCCGGCAACTCAATCTCATAAGCATTTTCTCCGAATTTTCTCAAGACCTTGCATGGCCCGATTTTCTTCATCTTGAGTTTATTGTATGTTCCCCTTGGGAACCTTTCCTTCCTCAAGTGTGCCAGAACTAGATCACCAACTTCAAACTGAAGTTGTCTCCGATGTTGATTTGCTCTGCGCTTATATTCCTGACTTGAATCTTGCAGTCGCTGCTTCACCCTGCTGTGAAATTCTTTCATCGCTTCAGCGAATTCTTCTGCACTAGCGCTGCTAGTAGAAATATGTCCTGAATCTCCCAGTTCAGAAACTCCTCGTGGCTACATCCCGTAAACAACCTGAAATGGACTTCTACCCGTGCTCCGATTCACAGAGTCATTGTATGCAAACTCGGCCTATGGTAATATGTGGTCCCAACTGTTGTGGTTCTCTATCACCAAGCTTCTCAATAAATCTTCCAGACTTCTGTTCACAACCTTTGTTTGTCCATCCGTCTGAGAATGATAAGCAGAACTAAATGCCAAATTAGTTCCTAGCTTCTTCCATAAGGTCCTCCAGAAATGCCCTATGAATTTAGTGTCTCTGTCCGAAACTATGCTTTTCGGCAACCCATGAAGTCGAATGACCTCTTTAAAAAATAGATTTGCGATATGAGTTGCATCACTGGTCTTCTGGCATGGAATGAAGTGTGTCATCTTAGAAAACCTATCCACCACCACAAAGATGGAATGAACACCTCTTTGTGTCCTCGGCAACCCCAATACAAAATCCATGTTGATCGCCTCCCATGGCCTCTCGGGTATGGGCAATGGCTGATAAAAACCTGCATTATGTTTCCTTCCCTTCGAATGCTGGCAAACTCTGCATCTGTTGACGAATCTCTTAACATCTGCTCGCATCCCCGGCCAAAAATATGACTCATTCAGCTTCGCGAATGTTTTTTCATGGCCAAAATGTCCTGCTAATCCACCATTGTGTTTCTCCTTTAACAGATTCTCCCTCATGGAGCATTTTGGAATACACAGTTGATTGCCTCTGAACAACAATCCTTCCTGGATCATATAATCCATCCAAGGGCTTCTATCTCTGAGAACTGGATTCTCAGCTACTTCATATGCCTCTGCAAAATCTGCATCTCCTGCGTACATATCCCTGAGATTATCAAAACCCAAGGTTTTGACTCAAAACTCCTGCAGCAACAAACATTTCCTGCTCAAAGCATCAGCCACTTTGTTAGCAGTACCATAAATGTGTTTAATCACAAATGTAAAATTCTGCATATACTAAACCCATTTAGCATGTTTCTGATTCAACTTCTCTTGTTGAGTCACAAACTGTAATGCATGATTTTCACTATATAGTACAAATTCTTTTGGGATCAAGTAATGCCTCCACTTCTTCAGCGCCTGTATGATAGCATAGAATTATTTATCATACGTGGAGTATTTCAATTTCTCTTCATCCAACTTCTCACTGAAATATGCAACTGGCCTGTCTTCTTGACTTAAGACCGCTCCTATGGCAAATCCACTTGCATCACATTTCACCTGAAATGTTTTATGGAAATCCGGCAACACCAAAACCGGTTGTTCCGTGATCTTCCGCTTCAACAGATTGAATCTCTTCTCAGCCTCTGTTGTCCAATGAAAAGACTTATGCTGCTTCTTCACTGTATCCATCATTGCTGCACTAATCCCACTGAAATTCCTGATGAACTTTCAGTAGAAACTAGCTAAACCATGGAAACTCCTCACCTCGAAAATATTTCTCGGTGATGGCCAATTTTTTATCACTTCCACCTTGTCCGAGTCCATCCTCAACTCATTAGCTGAAATAAAAAAACCCAAGTAAATGAGTTCTGTCTTCATAAATGAGGACTTCTTCATATTAATCAACAGCTTCTCCTGCTGTAGCTTCTTCATCAAAATGGCCAAATGCTTCAGGTGTTCAGCCACTGATTTAATGTAAATCAGTATGTCATCCAAATAAATAATGACAAATTTCCCAATGAACTCCTTCAGGACTTCGTTCATCAACCTCATAAAGGTACTCGGTGCATTCGTCAAACCAAACAGCATGACTAGCCATTCATACAAACCTTCGGTTGTCTTGAATGTTGTTTTCCACTCATCGCCTTCCCTCATGCAAATTTGGTGATATCCTCTTTTCAAATCTATCTTTGAAAAATACCTTTCCCCGCTCAGGCAATCCATCAGATCATCCATTCTTGGCAATGGAAACCTATACATGATGGTTATTTTGTTGATCGCCCTCGAATCGGTGCACATCCTCCAGCCTCCGTCTTTCTGCGGACTAAGTACTATTGGAATAGCACATGGACTCAAGCTTTCTCTGACCAATCCTTTGTCCAACAAGTCTTGAACTTGCCTCTTAACCTCCTCATTCTCTTGCGGCGTCAACCTGTACGCGGATTTATTTGGCAAACTAGCTCCTGGTATGAGGTCTATATGATGACTCACACTCCTCATTGGTGGCAACGAATGAGGTAATTCGTCCACTATGATGTCAGCGAACTCTTACAACAGTTCCTGAACCTCATCTGGTAAATCATCCACTCTTGTGCTAGTCAGAACAATCCTCGGCTTTTTGACAACAAAGAATTATGGATCTTCTTTCTTCTTCACCTCTGTAAGAAGTTCCTTCCCACTCATGAGAAGTATTGTGTTGTTTACTTCTGGCTTCACCTCCTTATCCTTTATCGGAAGCAACCTATGTGTCCTCCCATTCTTCTCCAGAGTATATGTGTTCATTCTCCCATCATGAATCACATTTTTTTCATATTGCCATGTTCTACCCAGCAATAGATGACATACATCCATAGGAATGACATCACAGAGTACTTTATCATTATACCCTCCTATTTTAAATTCAACTAAACACTGTTTAGTGACACATACCTGATGTCCCTTCTGTAGCCATGAAACCTTGTATGGATTTGGGTGATCAGTTTTCTCTAGCTCCAGCTTTTCTACCATCTCGGTTGAAACGAGATTATATGTGCTACCACTATCCACGATAACCTTGCACACCCTATCCTTGGTCTTGCAAGCTGTGCTGAAAAGTCTAGTCCTTTGAGCTAATTCCTCCACCTCCTTCCCGGGTGTTAAGAGAACTTTACGCATCATCAGTGATCTTCCACCTTCTGTGTCTTCAGTCTCAACATCCTGTCTCTGAGCTTCGGCGATGTGAGCTTCTCTAATGTCCTTCTTTTTCTCTGGACACTCGTAAGACTTGTGCCCATTCTTTCCACATGTGAAGCACTTAATTACTCCACCTCTTCCTCCTCCTCTACCTCTAGTACGAGAAAAAGTATTGCCATCAGCATATCCTCCACTCTGCTCATTATGCTGTCCTTTCTACTCAACATATGGTCCTCGCTGTGAGGTTCCACCTCTTTCATCTCTTCCCTGAGGTTTCTTCCATTCCTCCCTGGGCTTTTGATATTTTTCCTAGGCAACTGCTTTGCCTCTGAGCTGACTTCTGCCTCGCCCTCGCTGTCCTTACTTTCAGCTCAAATTTTCTTCTACTTTCAGAGCCATCTGATAACCATCCTCCACAGTTCGGATGGTTACCCTGCTCAATTCGTCCTGAATGTCGTATCTCAGACCATTCAGATATCTAGCCACCTTCTCATCATCGCTCTCCCGATGACCTGCTCTGATGTTCAGTAGATAGAATTCCTCAGTGTATTCTTTCACTGTCATCAGCTTCTATCTCAGGTTCTGCATCCTCCTGAATAGAGTAATTTGGTAGTCTCTTGGGATGAACTTTGCCTTCATCTTCGTGATCATTTGATCCCAACTCTTGATCTTTTGCTTGCCTTTGCAGCGTCTGTCAGCTTGTAGCTCGTCCCACCACAATACTGCATGTCCTTTCAAGCGCGTAACAGCATGCTTGACCTTCTTATCCTCTTCGATATCTTCTTAATCGAAGTAGGTGTCGAGAGCTCTAATCCAATCTAGTAGCTCCTCTGCATCCAGATTTCCCTCATAGACTGGAAAGTCCATATTTTCCTTCGCACCCATTATGGAAATGGCTTTGATCAACCACTCGGTTGATGCATCCTTGGCTACAAATTCCTCTTCACGTTCGGCTTCAACTTCATCCTCCGAATCGCTGAAATCCCCTACACTAGCTGTGCGTCTCTGAGTTGTCTCCATGTCTTCGAGCCTTGCTCGGAGATCTCTCATCTGTCTCTCCATTTCTGGATTGACTACCTGCCTACCTCTTCTCCTAACCTCCCTATCTTTTGGATCAGGTGATTGTCTTTCTCTCCTAGGTGGCATGGTGAATTCTCTTCTCTGCTATAGAAAGCAAAGAGATATTCCCACTCTGATACCACACTTGACGGCAACGCGGCCCTTTCACCACCCGCAGGTCGTAAGGTCCACGCACTCTCACAGGATCTTCTTCTCCTCGGCCCAAAGAACTCAAAGGTTCTTTTGATTCCCTATCAGAATCTTTCTTACCCACAGATTCTCTTCTCCTGCTCGATCCCCCTTCCTTCACTTATCGAAGGATTGGAACTCGCGACTTCGCAAGTTCTCTGTTGATCACTAGGCTCTCAAATCCCCGAGACCCGATGGCTTTTATCAATGCTGACTTTCTCTCACTTTATCGGGATTTCTTCCCTTATCGCAGTTTCGCGACTTGCGATACCAAGCACTCGGGTTCTCCAACTCCCGATACCCGATGCGCCGAAATGCCGATGCGCACGTGAGTTGTCTTTGCAGCGGCCCCTTATCTCCTCGGGACTTTGGACTTCGTGGGATCGCAAATCCTAATGCCAATACTTTGGGACTTCTCACGGCAAGATCCCGATGACTTGTGCCACCTTTCCACATCACCAACTTCTGTTGTGGCCCACACAACTCTTCCGTCGGGATTTCGCATATCACGATTCCAACTTGCAAGAGTTTCTCGCCTTCAAAAACTCTGATTCTCCGAACTCCGACTCCTCAGGATCTCCTGACATGCGTCCTTACTGATGAACGGTTTTGGGCTTATCGGGATATCACGGATCACGATATCGCAAGTTTCGTTGCACAAAGTTGGAGCTTCGACTTGTGAATCCCTGATATGCGATGGCACGTGTAGATCTGACGGTCCCTATGACTCGGGATCGACGGCTCTGCCCCTCCTGAGCTTCGAACCTCCTCCACACTTATACTGTAACCTGCTCGCACCTTCGTGAGATCCAACGGCCCACGGAACTTCGTGAAATCTCCTCCAATGGTTTCGTCTATCTGTTCTCCTCCTGATGAATCCACGAATTGAAGAAGTGTCTCCCCACGAGACTTCGTTCACCTACTGGAAAATCTGCGATGCTTCCCTCAGACTTTCAATGGCAGCTTCCCTGCACTTATCCTTCAGTGAATTCGAAGGCCTATTCCTCCTGATCTTTTCCACAACTTTAAGTCCTCCTGGAAACCTTTTGCACGCACTCCTTGCGGCAAATATTCAACAACAACTAAGTGTTGAAGGCACTCGACTCTGCACACACCTGCAGCAGCAGTCTTTCGGTGCTTCGCTCAGAATCACAACTCTGAGACTTCTCTCTGTCCTGCACACTCCTTGCACGGCACTGTGCCACTGCACTTCTGAAATGAATGGAAACAAGAGTTATCTCTAATTGAACCCTTCTGTCAACGCACTCCTTGCGGAAAATTCGACTGCACTCCTTGCAGGAATCTTCTGGCTCAATTAGAGAAACAATTGAAACTCATTTTCACTTCCTCTCAGACTTCAACCCAACCATGAAATCACATACACAACACATAAAAGCAAATGTATAACAGGAAGAAAACACTCATGAGCATATCAACAATACACAGAGAACAACACAAACCATGAATTTAAATCAAAGCCTTCTTCTATTAATTCAAATATCTGTACATGGGTGTTCTTCATACAATTCTCTACATGCTCTTCTCTTCTGAATGCTCTAGCTCAGGCTAATGTTACAATGATACAATGAGGGTGTCTATATCTGTTTTCCCTCTTGGACTCTAAAAGTTATCAAATCTAGAATTGAATTCCTATCTACCAGCATTAACTATATTAAATGCCGACTATCTACCTAAGGACGAGAGCTATCTACTCAAGGTCCATTTACAATATACAAAGTGTGCTTTCATAAATGGATTCATTAAAGACTTGCGCAACAATTTCAAAGCATTTTCAAAATTTGTGTTGGCTGATCCAGCTGTCCCCCGCTTCCGTGCTGGCTCGCTTGATGTGCTGGCGATGCTCCTGCATCAAAGATATGAAACATAATATTCTAAGTGTAAGTCAAATGTGTGACCAAGTTTATAAAATTACGTTCGATTCACAGAAGTGCGAGATAAGAAAATAAGGATCAGGAAAATTGATTGCAACAACTGCAAGAACTTCAAGCAACATATATATATTAAGTGAAATTGAAAATGAAAAGTGTTTTCTAGAAAAGGAAGATGAATTTTGGCTATGGCACATAAGAATGGGTCACATAAACTTCAATAACCTTGTCAAAGTCATCAAAAAGGAAGAAATCAGAGAAATTCCCTAGATCACGAAACCAACCAACACAGTATGCAAGAATTGTCAATGAGGGAAGAAAACAAAGACCAGGTTCAAATCAAAGGAATACTCAACAACAAGACCATTGGAAATTGTGCATATTGATCTAGTTGGACCAACTAGAACAAAGGGTTTAAAAGGTGAGAACTACTTTATGTTATTGATTGATGATTATATAATAATGATTGTAGTTTTTTTTCTCAGGAATAAGTCAGAAGAATTTGAAAACTTCAAGGTATACAAAGATATGGTTGAAAATGAAATGAATTAAAAAATCAAATGTTTGAGATATGATAATGGAGGAGAGTTTACTTCAAAGTAATTTATGGATTTTTGCAACAAGCATGGAATAAAAAGGATATTATTAGTTTCTAGGACACCTCAATAGAATAGGGTCATCGAAACAAAGAACGGGATAGTATAGAAAATGGCTCAAATAATGTTAATGGATTCCAAGTTGACAGGTTGTTTTTGGAAACATGCAGTGCATATATCATTTCACATTCAAAATAGAGGAATTCTTAGGAACAACAATGACAAAATGCCCTACGAGCTATGGAAAGGAAGACCAACAAATGTGAAGCACTTTAGAGTGTTCGAAAGAAAATGCTACATTAAAAGAGAAGATGGAAGAATGAGAAATTTTGAATCTCGTGTGGATAAAGGCGTACTTGTTGGTTACTCAAGTAAAAGGAAAGAAAACAAGTGTTACAATATAAGACTCAACAAAGTTGTGGAAAGCATCAATGTAAGAGTTGATGAAATAGGCGGATGAAAATTAAGGGAAGAAGAAAATGAATCAATGAAACAAGTTTACAAAGAAGAAGCAAAGGATGAAGAGGCTACAGAAGGGGAAGATGAAGAAGATCAAATACAAGTAGAAGAGCAATTTCAACAAGTACCTCCAAACACACCAAGAAAACGATTACATAAGAATCATCCTTTAGATCAAACTATTGGGAACAAAGATGCAGGAATTGAGACTAGAAGAAAAAAAAATTCACCAGAACAACTACACCTAGCACTATTATCTTCGATTGAACCAAACAGTTTTGAAGAAGTTAGCGAGGATGAATTATGAAAAAAGGCCATGAATGAAGAGTTGGATCAAATAGAGAAGAATGACACTTGGGAATTGGTTCCAAGACCAAGGTAAAAGAATATGATTGACACAAAGTAGGTATTCAGAAATAAATTGAATGAAGATGGACAAGTTACCAGGAACAAATCTAGATTGGTATGTAAAGGATATGCACAGGTTGAAGGTGTTGACTTTGAAGGGACGTTTTCCCTAGTTGCTAGAATGGAAGTAATCAGAATGATACTAGCTTATGCATGTTCAAAGAATATTAAAGTGTATCATATGGACGTAAAATCACCCTTTCTAAATGGGGAACTAGAAGAAGAAATCTACATTGAGCAACTAGAACGATTTCAGTTGTCAAAGAATAAAGATTATGTTTGCAGATTAAAGAAGGCCTTGTATGGTCTCAAACCAGCCCACAGAGCATGGTATTCTAGACTAGACAGATACTTGCAGAAGCAAGGGTTCACAAAAGGAAATGCAAACAACAACCTCTACATCAAGGTAACTCAAGACAACATTTTATTAATTGAAGTTTATGTTCATGATATTATTTTTGAAAGTGATGATGACAGGTTAAGACAAAAATTTGAAAATGATATGCATAATGAATTTGAAATTTCATTACTTGGAGAACTATCCTTCTTTCTAGGTCTTTAGATATGTCAAAGAAACCAAGGAATTTTTATTTCTCAAACTAAGTATATCAGAGAAATGTTAAAGAGGTTCGGAATGGAAGATTGAAAACCAGTTAACACTCCTATGCAAACTAGCTACAAGTTGAGAAAAGATGATCGTTGAAATTATACATATCATAGGCAATACAGGTCAATGATTGGAAACTTACTTTATGTGACAACATCTAGACCAGATGTAATGCAAGTAGTTGGACAAGTGGCATGATTTAAAGCAACACCAAAGGAATCACATGTTCTAGCAGTAAAGAGGATTTTCATATATCTCAAGGGCACAAAAGAGTTTGGATTATGGTATCCAAAAGGAAAGGATATATCACATATTTCCTACACATATGCAGATTGGGAAGGTTGCATTGATGATCGACGAAGCACCAGTGGAGCGTCATTCTACTTGGGTGAGTGTTTGGTATATTGGCTAAGCAAGAAAAATTCATCAGTATCATTGTCTACAGCCGAACTAGAGTATATTGTAGCAGCAGTATGTTGTACACAGGTTCTATGGATGAAACAAAATTTGACAGATATACAGGTTGAGTATGATGATCTCATTCCTGTGTATTGTGATAATAAAAGTGTTATCAATATCTCAAAGAAGCCAGTGATGCACTCCAAGACAAAGCACATTCCAATAAAGTATCACTTTCTATGGGAACAGGTTGCAAAGAATAAAATCAAAGTATCACTTTCTATGGGAACAGGTTGCAAAGAATAACATCAAAGTTGAATATGTGGGAACAAAGGAACACGTTGCAAATATCTTCACAAAACCTCTTCCAAGGGAAGCCTTTGAGTATCTTCGCCAGAGACTTAGAGTAATTTCTACTCCAAAATGAATTATTTTGAATGTTTATCTTATATGTCGTAGATTTACATGAGGAAGAACCATACAGAGGATAGTTCGGGTTGGGGGAGCGGGTTTAGATAGAGTTCAGTCATGGGGAGCAGCGCTAAGGACAGTTCAAATCTTATATGTCATATATTTACATGAGGAAGAACCATACAGAGGATAGTTCGGGTTGGGGGAGCGGGTTTAGATAGAGTTCAGTCATGGGGAGCAGCGCTAAGGACAGTTTAATTAGGGGGAGAAGCCCCGAACATGAATTTACCTTTTCCATTGATGTAAAAGGGGGAAAGATTCACCAGATGCAGGATAGATATTTATATGCTTGGAGAGAGAGCACAGAGGCGTGTTTATAAAGGGGGCAATGGTCACAGGGGCAGCATAAGTGATATAAATTCATTGTTGCATCTGAGTGTTTCCATCAATTCCAAAGGGGGGGATTGTTGATTAATTGGGTTGGTTGTCATTGATTTCAACCCTTGAAGAAATTCCAGTAGCAAATTCCGGTAGCCCCAACAGTATGGTTAAGGGAATTTAGTTTGAATGATGCATAATGGTATGAAGCAAGTCTACTAGAAAATTCTGGTAGCCCCAATAGTATGGTTAAGGGACTTCAATTTGATTGATGTATAATGGTATGAATTTTAATATATTTGCAGGTGAGATTATTCTAGATGGATAGTACATGTCATGCCATTTCCACTAATATATGGAACACCACATAAATCTTCACAATTAGATAGTTATGGCCTTGTGAAGTTGGAAAACCCTCATGAGTTACCTAGAAGGTCAAAGAAGTCAAAATTATTCTAGAAGCTCCTAGAAGAAGTTGACTAGTCAAGTGAGTGAAAATAGGATTTAATCATGGGTTAAGTTGTTGCAATAATAAAATTATTAAAAATAATTTAGTTACAACTAAAAGTGGAGAATTTACTATTTGTAGCAAAGTGGGTTAGAAGTGGACAAGTGGTTAGAAGTGGGTTATCCCTAACAGAAGGAAATTGGGTTAAGTTGGTTAGAAGGTAACCCCTTGAAGAAGCTACATGGAAGTATAAATAAGAGAGCAAGACTCTCCTATTAGCACATTTTGAGCACATTGAATATCTATTATTGTGTAAAGTTTATCGAAGGTACTCATTGATATATCTAAAGTTGTGCAAGTCTGAGGTAGCACAAAGGGTTGATGACGAAAGTTTCATAATTATAGAAATACTGAAAAACACTTTGGTTTTTGAGGTGTACGCGGGCTACAGTGAAGAAGGGCACGTATGTACACAGGATAGCAGTATAATAGGGAGCGTACATGAGGGAAAATCCCTAGAAAATTGATAAGATGAAGATGTCAGGTCTCTAAAGTCTGAAATCAAGCTCCCAGGAAGGTCTACAGTGATCAGGTACATCATATCTATCTATTGGTTCAAAAAGTATGTCTTATTTCTATGAGTAGTTGGATTTTGTTGTCTACATGAGAAATAGTTATGGGGGTTTGAGTACTTTCCCTAGAGATATTAGTGGTTGCATGGGACTTTCTATATAAGTCATATCTACATAAATGCATTGATGGTATAATCAATATTTGTCATTGATACATCTTGTTAGTGTTGAGGCACATCTTGTATTTCTTGGCATATGGTTAAAGGTTTTTGTGGTACATGGTTGAAAGGTTGTACTTGTGAAGTGGTTGATGTATTGAGATTTTGTATATCAGAAAGGGTTTGATTTCTAATTCATGTGAGGGTCATTATACTTGTTCTTGATTATACTTGTATGGCACATGACTAGAGAGATATATATACATTTGGTTAAGGGATATGTATGAGGATGTATGCAGGGCATAGCTACAGGTTACACACAGTAACATATTGCAGGTTGAGTTGACAAGAGGTAGTAGAGTGTTTGAGTTTCAACAAAAGTGGAAAAGACTTGTTTCAGAAAGCACACGTAGTATATAGTATAGATAGGCTGCGTACATACATGGGTTGCAGTATATATAGGGCGCGTACATACATGCCCTACAGATAAGATAGGTTGTGTACTTGTTGATTTTAGTTGGTACAGACTCAGTATATGTATAGGTTGATTATAGGGAAGTGGTACAGATTGGCTACAGGTCAGTGTTACATGTTGGTACATGTTTACAAGGGCATATCTCACAATGATAGTGTGACATTGATTTCATCATCTTACTTATATTTCATGGTGGCAGGACGGGGCAAGGACAGGTGGTTGTATCCACCTTCTAATTGTAACTGGAGAACATAGGGGGTTGTAGCCTCCTTCTGTTTGTAGCAAAAAATTTGGGGAGTTGTAGCTTCCCTCGGGTTGTAGCCTAAAAAATATAGGGGGTTGGAGCCTCCTTCTAGTTGTAGCTGGAGAACAAAGGAAGTTGATGCTTCCAATGAATGTAATTCTTAAATACATATAAGAAAAATCATTCTGTGGTTTTCTCCCGCATTGGGTTTCCACGTAAAAATATTGGTGTATTTTGTATGTGTATGATTGTTCATTGTTCATGGTTTATTTACTCTGCACTTATTTAATGATAATTCTATATTGATCATAAATATAAATAGCACTTGCATAATGTGGTTAAAAAGGATTAAAAAACTCTATTATTGATTCACCCCCCCTCTCAGTAATCCAACACCAAGATCCAAGTCATTCATGTTTGGCCATCCCCAACAACTATAACATATCTCTCTAGATTCTTGGGCCTTGCCAAATTCTACCATAGGTTTGTATTAGGTTTATCGCATATCACTTGGCCCTTAAGCCAAGTGACAAAGGGTGGAGCTAAATCCATTTTTTCCTAGTTTGAGTCACAATAAAAAGAATTCAGGGAACTGAAACATCACCTATGCTCAACACCAATCCTCACTCCACCATACTTGCAAAATCCATTCAATATTGATACAGGTGTCTCCAACTATTGTTTTGGTGCATTCCTTGCTCAACATGGACATTCAGTGGCCTATCACGATAAGACACTCTCTAATGTTGGTCATAGGTATCCCACCTATGACAAGGAGATGTAATCCATTATGAAAACATGATGACAATGGAAGAATTATATTCTAAGAAAGAAAATGATCATCCACATTGATCACAAGCCCCCACAATTCATGAAAACAAAGGGAAATTTACAAAACAACCACCATAAAAAGTGGTTCATGTACATGAAACAATTCCATTTGAACATTAAGTACAAGAAGGGAAGCACAAACCATGTTGCAAATTGCCTCATTTGGCCTCTTTTGTGGTTCTAACCACATTTCTTAACTCTTATGGGCATGAGACCTCCAAGTGGCCCCAATTGTATTATAGTGACCCTAATTTGTTGCCACATATCAAACACTAGGTGTAGGTAAACAATTTAGAACATTCACCTCCAAGATGTAATTTTTTTCTATCTAGGTCATCTTTATGTTTCTCCAAGTGAGCATGAAAATACAATTTTGGAGGAACATTACAATTGGGTGGTAGGGAACCTTAGTGTGAAGAAGACAGTAGTAGTACTCCATAAGTATTTCTATTGGCCATAACTTCGATAGAATGTCAGCGGGTATATTAGATCATGCATTGTTTATTCCATCACTAAATATATCATTAAGAAGTAGGGGATGTACACTCCTCTACTACCCTGAACAAGCCATGGGAATTAGTGTCTATGGATTACATTTCAGGTTTTCCCTCTAAAAACAATGGTAACAATTGTGTCTTTGTGGTTATCGAATCAGTTCTCTAAGATGATCATTTTGGTACCGTGCAAGAAGAGTATCACAACATAAGCCACTACTAAACTCTTCTTTGAGCATGTTTGGTTAATTTTAGGCTACCACGGAACATTAGTTTAGATAGGGATAGTAGGTTCCTCAGTACCTTTTGGTCTATCTTATGGTCTCTAATGGACATTTTTGTCTCCTTTATGCACACCTAGGTAACATGGAAGAAATCTTCAATCCACTTGGTGTGTCCTTGGGGGCAAGTTAGATTTAAGGTGTTGTCACCTAATCCTCAACTCCTTCATTTAGGCCAACTCCTAGCGAAGCCAAGGGGGGTAGTCCCTAAATACAATAATCTATAGCGTGAACTAATCTAAGTAAAAGAAATAAATCTAAGAGTTTATTGCAAAAGATAATATATAAAATAAATCTACACTAAGAGTATATATCAATCAACCACCACAATCACATATATATAAATAAGTACTTGCATAAAAGGATACTCAAGATAACAAGATGCAAGTAAATAAGGAAATACTTCAAGATTAAATACAAATGCTTGAGAAATAAAAGTAGTTGAAGAAAATGGCTTTGTATAGTGTGAAATGAGATCAGTGCCTTAAAAGTATCATGGGCAGTTGTTGAAGGTAGATTTTCTTTTGAAGGAAAATTAATGAGATTGTGAAAGCAAAGAAAACTAAACTAAATTTGGCCTATAGAGAGGTTATCCCTTTAGCTCAAATATTTGTTGAGAACTTTCTACCCAATGGTTTCACCAACAAGCCCACTAGAGGTGTCGGAGGTCCAACATTGAGGGGAACAAGCCCAAGGTATTCAATGAAACTTCGCACACTCCCCCTAGAAGGTTCTTTAATCCAAGCAATATTCCTCTTTTGATATTTTCCTATTATTACTACTCCACACTGACCAACCTAGAATGTATGGAACTTACTCCCAGAAGATCGAGACAAGCTCGCAACTGGAAGGGTCAAGAACAACACTAGGAGCTGAGGGGAAATGTTTATTTTAAGTAATAAAGTAAAAAGTTGAAAGGGAAATGTTTTCTAATTAATAAGTCTTCATCGACCATCCTCTTGCGAGGAGCTGAGGAGACGGCTTATTTTCCAACTTTGAAATTGCAGAAATAAAAGCAAGCTAAACTAGAAACTAGTGTTCTACTTTACAAAAAGGAAAACTAAATTAAAGTTGTGATTTGTTTTATCTTATTATTTATATGTGATATTTTTTTGAATTTTAAATAAAAAAGGAAAACTGAAGGGAAAGTTCTCAAAACCACAACACCAAAACCCCTAGGGGGAAACAGAGAGTGAGGCCTCCCTTGGATCACTTATTTTTTAGCTCAGTTACAATGATATCTTGAAGAGACTTGGGATCTCTTTATATGAGATAAGCATCCTTATACACTGGTTCGAAAATGAAATTTTATGCTTTTACAATATTTCCCAAAGGTGCAAGGTAGTTTTGGGGGTCTTGGAAGCTCCTAATATTCAAGATTTGTGCAGCATATCCCTTTTTTATTCCACAAAATTCCATAAAACATCGAGAAAACCAAGGTACAATATTCCCAAAAACACTTTAAAAGTGTCTTGGGTTGTTAGTAATAAAAAGCCCAAATTTTTCTAAGTTAAACTTTATTGAAAATTACGAAAAGGAACTAAGGAATCAAGCTAGAAAGCTTGCTTCCTTAGGATATTTTGACGTTGTGTTAAGGCAGAAAAATTACAAGCACTAAAATGCCAAATATATAAATGAAGCACTTAGAAAAAGAGACTATATTTATCCTTCGTGAATTTAGAAGAGAAAAATGACAAAACTAGTTATTTTCCTACTCTAGATCTTATGCTTTAAAAAGTAAACTTTTAGATGCAAAAATAGATCTAGTTTTTCCTATATATGCAATATTGAAACTAAATATCTTTAATCTTTAAATCAGATTCAAACGATTTGCATATAAGATCTTTAAGGTAACCAAAGAAATAATGATGAATTGAGAAAGAGAGAGAAGGACCTTCAAAGCCTTGAAACTTTGGGCAATATGGGGTCTTCTTGATGGATCAAAGAGGGTCTTTTGTCTTTCTTGGAAGCTTGAAGGAGAAGAGAGTGCAAAAATTCCTATCATCTTCTTCAAGTTGTGATATCTTGCACACTTAGATATTTCTTGCCAAAAAACTATTAGTAGAATAGTTTTACTTGCATAAGAAATCTTAAGAAAGCATAAACATTAATTGAAATGGATATGCAACATAAAATATTCATATACAAGAAAAAAAAAAGATTGTAAAGAAACCTATATCTTATAATCTTACTCTTCTTGGAGAAAACTCCACTTGAATGCTACAATCTAACAATTAAGCAAGAAAAACAAAGCACATTACCTCACAAATTGTCACACAATTGACAAATGAAATCCACACATGGAGCTTGATCATCAAAAATAGCCTCCAAAGCCTTTTATTCAAAAAATAATGATAGTACAAATGATATTACAGTAGCAATCCTTCCAATATCCATAACTAACTTAGCAAGGGAGGGAGTGTTTTCTTATATATAGAGAGGGGTGCACTTCTCAATGAGGGAGGGTGCACCACTTGTTAGAAATTGAAATGACAAGTGTGGAGAGTGGGGTTGCCACATCTCACACTCACCTACAAGGTACCATTTGTTACTCACATGGGGAGAGGAGGTGACGCCACCTTTCAAGATGTTGGCATTTCTCTTTAAGAGGGTGCCACCTCTCCTCAAGAGGGGCGCACCTCATCTTGGAGATCTTTATTAAATCAAATAAACTTCAATTAAAATCCCTCTAAACTCAAACTTTACCACAAAGATGCCTCCCTTTGACTACCACATAACCTTTTAGGCTTTCTTTCACTAAAAACATGTCAAAACATGTTTCCGACAACTTTGCTAAAATTTAGCACTTCTGATTTTTTACATTTTTTTGGCTTTTGAGAGGAAATTACCTTTTTAGTGATTAAAATCACTAATTCCACTCACAAAAGTGGGTACTTAGGTAAAGTGGGTGCTCTAGGTTCAAAAATGAGCACCCCAAAGGCATATAATTCCTCCTATTACCCAAGGCATATAATGCCTCCTAGTACCGGAAATGTTTTATTAATTGAAAAAAAAATATTATATATATATATATATTCCTAAGGTGGACTTAGCACATTTCCTTAAAACTCTATAATAATTCTTAGCATGGTTATATACATAAGAATCTAGACTTAAAACACCTCCCAAGTCATATGTGCTAGTACAATTACTCCAGCTTTGGAGGTTATTGAGTGAAAAAACTCAAAAATTATGTTTCGCTTAAAGAGAAAGATATAATTAGAAAGTAAAAAAACACACTCTAGAGTAAAGTACTAGTGTCTAATTCTTGGGTGGCTAAGACTTCTACAAAAATCACATGCTTAAGTCATTTTATTACAATTCCTTGTAGGGTATGGAAATGTAGAAAAAGTTGGTCAAATAGACTGGTTGAAATTTTGAACACTGAATTCTGAGCAATAGATTGCTCAGTCTTTGGCAGCTCAACTGTAAGTCCAGCTAGTGCAACTGGGTGGATAATAGACACCAAGTTGACCAAATTGACTTCTTTCCACTCCCAAACAAATGGGAAAAAGAGGTGTTCAATAAGATGATTGTGCATATCCTTTTCATGTGCAACTCCAATCATCCACGTACATGGCATGATATCCTTCCATATGTTCAACATAGCTACAAAAATTCCCTCCATAACTATATTGGCCACGACCCTTTTTAGGTGTGCTTAGGGTTCCATCCATTGGCTCTCATTGATGTGTTTTTCCCATTGCATCTACACATGAATATTCCTCCCATGCCCAAAGTAAGGTAAAAATATTAGCCAAATTTGTTGAGTGGACCCAGCACATACAATAACAAGTTTATGATATCCTTCAAAAAACCAATGCCAACTATAAGCAATGACATGACTAACATTAGGTTCCACGCAATTTTAAGATTGGTGATAAGGTGTGGTTTCATTTGCAGAAATATCACCTTACATGCCCCTAGAGGAAGCTCAAACCACTTGGATATGGGCCTTCCACCATCGTGAAGGATATGAGTGAGAATTATTTTGAATTCAATATTCCCTCTTTCCTGGGCTTGCACCCATTATTTAATGTAGAGTTGATTTGACCATATTTTCCACCTCTATTAGACACCTCCGAGGTGGATGAGAAATTGTACCATACGTAACTCAACCATGTCTGCATTGAGTAGGTTATAGTGGATTGGATCATGGACACCATGATGAAGGGAACCCAATAGTAGAACATACAATTCTATTGGGTTACCAAAGTAGGATAACTTCACCAAGGCAAGTGGCTCACTAGGACTCAGATTCAATAGAATTTTCCCCATCTTATGGAGGCACTTAATGCAATGGGGGAGATTTATATTAATGGGAACGATTTATCTAGGTGGATATTAATGGCCACCCACCTCTTCCTTTGAATCATAATGATTCCTCATCTTGGCAGTTTTTCTCTATCTTTTTAGTTCCCAAACTTTTGGCTCATTTTTAGGACCTAAACAATGTTTTTATGGCCTTGTGATGGATCGATATTTCTATGGAATGAATGATCCTTGAATTTTTTTTATTCACATCAAAATATTTCCAGTAGTATTGTGCACAACAAATAGATTTTGTATGCAAAATTTTTGGCCCCAGGAAGTTGGCATATCAACTAGACCCCTTAGGGCCCACATTCATTTTGGGCCACTTCATCTCCTATGGTAAGGGTTTTGATATTTATGGTTTTTTCCTCTTAGGGTTTATTACTTTATGTTAAAATTCCATTTGGGCCTATTTTAACCTTCTTCTTACAAATGAGCATAGTCAACACCTATTTCTTTCGAGAAAAGCTACCACAATTCTAGCTAGTTTGTATCGCTTTGCATTTCATAGTATTTTATTATTTGATTTATTAATATAATTTGGTTCTCATTGTATTACTATTCTTTTTGCAATATTTCTATGTGTGTTTTTCCATTCATATTATTTCCTTTCATCTCATTCTCTATACAATCTAGATCAATGGTATCAAAGAAATCTTCTCTTTGTTGTTTCTCAGTGCATGTCCCTGATGAGGTCAGGGTATAGAGAGTTGGGTCTCGAACTAATTTTGCTTGGGGAAGACCATTATTTCTATCCCAAATAGCCTCCAATGGTATATGAAAAGAGAGATGATAGAGCATGAGATCCTATCAAGTTGTTTTTCACAGAATCCCTTCTGTGATAGAGGAACAAGATGATGGATAATTTTTCCTAGATCCTTCTATGAATGCCAATAGTGACCGAGACACCAATAAGAAACCATTTTGGAGGTGTGACACCCTTCAAAGTACAATTTAAATTTGGCATTCATTTATTTAAAGGAAATATAGATGCATATGATTTGGATAAATGGTTAAATTTGTTAGAGGGTTATTACTCTATTCAAAAATTTTCAAACATCGAAAAGATCACATGTGTGCTCCTTAAAACCCTTCCCCATGTCAAATATCGGTGGGAATGTTATTGGGAGAGATATGGCACATATGAGTCTAAAACATTTAGTACATAACCTACTTGGACATATTTTGTTGATACCCTCAAGGAGGAATTATACCTTGTTGGAAACTATAATGACCAGTACATGAGATGGACAAATCTACATTATGAGAGAGACTAGATGATGACAAAGTACACCAATATCTACCATAAATTATGTTAAAATATGGGTATAATATACTCTTACCAACACCTGGTTTTGAAGTAGTGTAGTGTGCTACATAGGTACATCCAAACAAACATGGATTTCTTAGACATATCCTCATTATGATCTTCTTATCAATATGTTGTCAAAGTCGAGCATAAATTTAAGAAAAGGAGTAAGAAAGATTTTGGGTATACAAATACACTACCACAAAATCATGGTAAGGGTGGCCCTAAATCACATAACAAAGGACATAGAAAGGATATCCAACCTCAAGATAATTGGTACAAGTGGTAGACAAAAAACAGTAACGAGAAGTTGAATAAGGACACTATAAAGTAGTGTGAGTTCCACAAAACCCCCTAGTACTTTATGGGAGTTTTGAGATAAAAAAAATGGGCCTAAAAAAATTACTATCAAAATCAACTTTAAAAAAACCAATAGGATTCAATATGATGATTTCATCCATAAGGGTAAATATTTTTAGAGGGAAAGGAAGAAAACTTTTTTTAATCATATGTTGACTTATCTCCTTATAGTTTTACTCAAATACCAAGTGTAGGAATTTGTTGGATGTGTAATAAAAATTTTCATCCAATGAGTATCCACTATGCATACTTTTGATAGATCCATAGTGAGATAAAATTATGCACCACTCATGAATGTTGTTTCAAACAATTGGTGTTGGCCAAGATGACAGAAAAAGAATCAATCTATAGCTCAGACTCTAATTTATAGAAGGATAAGGGAAAGAATATCATTGGCATGGAACCTAGGTCTACCATATGAACTACAAATATCCAACTAGAAGAGTTAGAGGATCCTAAGAAGAGAGAGAACCTATTCCATTCATGGATGTGGGTGAAGGGGACTCAGCTACATTTCATTTTTTATAATAATAGCTAGAAGAACCTGATTTTGACCAAGTTCATCAAGATATTGAATATGTCAATGATGCCACACCCCCAACCATACACCATTGGTTGGTTGAGTCTAGGATGAGACCTCCACATCATCCAACAATGTCACCTACCCTATGACATCAATCCCTTCAAAGATGAGGCATTGTGTGATGTTTCCCCACTTGGATTTGTGATGTTATTTTAGGACAACTCTATATGTGTAAATGTCATGTTTTTCTATCAAACTAGGCCTTGTAATTTCATTGTTACTTTGGGACACCAACTCTATAGGGTACTAGAGGTAGTTCCAACTATTGCAGCTTCCTTGATCTTTGCAAAGAAGTATGAAAGGTAACCTATCATACTGGAAAATTTTCCCTCTTCATGGTTTTTTCAAAAGGTGAATGGAAGGTCACTAGAACCACCATTTCCTCAGCATGGGGCCTCTCTACATAGTAGAATTAGGTGGAAAATATTGTAGAGGAATACAAATATATATTTGATTCACCTTCAGGGGTTCCTTTTCACTGCCAAGTCAAAAATTCAATTGTCTTGATACTTGGTGCTCCTTTACCCAATGGTCCAATATATATACACTCTCTTTTGGAGAATAAGGAAATAAAATGTCAAATTCATGAGCTCATACAAAAGGGATATGCTTGACAAGGCTCCTCACCTTGTGGGAGCCGCCCAATTTTATTGGTGCAAAAGAAGGATAAGATATGGTGACTCTGTATTGATTATAGATCCCTAAAAAATTCATTATCATAAACTAATACTCAATTATTCAGATTAATGATATTCTTGATTAGCTTAAGGGTGCCAAGTTCTTTGATAACTTTTATATGAAGTCAAACTACCAACAAGTCTTGAAACAACAAACTAATGAATGGAAGACCACCTTCAAGTCTAAAGAAGGCCTTTTTTAGTGGTTGTTCATGCTTTTTGGGTTGATTAATTCTCCGACAAAATTCATGAGGATGATGGATGATGTCTTGTAGTAATTCACAAACTCTTTGTTGGCAGGGATTGCAGTTTGCACAATTTTCACAGGACTTGGTTTTGCAATTAATGTCAAACTTTAAAAATCCAAAGGGGGAGTTTGTTGGTTAGTTTGCACAGGCACCATGGATCAGTTTTCATAGGCACCATGGTTCCTAATTTGGAGATCAACATGCCTCTCGACATATAGAAATGTGAAACTATGAAGAACCCAGGAGGTGATCTTTTGTTTATAACTTGAGGTCACATGTGAAATGAGATTTGGAAGAGGAGTCAGTACCCTTATCTTGAATTTCGGAGATCGAAGATTAACCAGCACATGATGTGTCATTCCGAGAGTTTCTATTTCAGGATTTTTGCATGGTAAGCAAAAACTCCAACATCACAAAGTCCCAAATGTCGAAATACTGAAAGGGACATACGTCACATGATCTACAGTTTTGAGAGTTTTGAATTGTTGAAGGTAATGAAGACCTGATGGCCAAAATACCAAAACCCTGACACCCATCCATCTCGATGAATGATTAAGTCATATCCGTTGGATTAAGCATTGGAGGGGTAATATAAGAGTCGTATATGACCATTGGTTTGTCCTCAAGAAGTTAACGAGAACCATCCGATCTATGTCCACCAGATCAAATGTGAAGCCGTCAGATCATTTTGGGGATCGTGACTTGAAGTGTCGAAACACTTCATCACAGAAATGTCGAAACTTCGAAATACCTGGGATCGTGACTTGGAGTGTCGAAACACTTCATCACAGAAATGTCGAAATGCCAAAATACCTTTTTGGTGTAGGCAGTGGTTACCACCGATGGTCATGTGAGAGGGAGGAGCTAGCATGAAGCTAAGCTCTATTTCAAGATTCGTAACTTGAAGTGTCAAGACTTTTTGACACAGGATTGCTAAAATGCAAAATGCGAAATGCATTTCGATTAACCTATGGTCACGACCAATGGACATATGGGTTAGCACAAGTGGCTTGTCAAAGCGCTCAAGGGTTATTCCATGCTGAAAAAACAAAACCGATGTATATTCATCGAATGGTGCTGGTTAAATATTTAAACTGATCATGTGGATATTGTTCATCTTGATGCCTTGGCCAATGATAATTACTGTAAAGAAGTTATTCAGTTATTGTAACTGATTCTTTGAATCCTGAGGGTTCGATTGTACGCGCTGATGATATAGGAAGATGAATAAAGTGATTGAGGCAAGAAAAAAGTAAGAGAGAGTTATGGGAGATATATGGCTCTGTAAAATTTGAGGAAGAAAAAAGATAGAGGAGGGAAGACACATACACAGATCAATAAATCTAAGTGGTCTGGTCAAGAATGAATTGTGATATGAATATAAAAATAGAGAGGATTTGAATGCTTAATCTTTGACAGAGAAGATAAAGAGTTGGTTTGCAAGTTCTTAGTGACAAAGAATGATTTCAGGGTGGTAGGGAGGAGCAAGGGGAGACTGTAAAAGTCTCATGTACAAGTTGGTGCTTGTACATCTGGGAGTTGTAGCTTCCATTCAGTAGGTGCTGAAGAAACAGAGGTAGCAGCCTCATCTGGGTTGTAGCTCAGATAAAATAAGAATGTAAAGAGAAGTTGGAGCTTGCCTTTCATTCATAAGAAGAAGAGATTTTTCCCTTTTGGGTTTCCTCATGAAAATCTTTGTGTCATTGTTTATTTGTGTGATTGCATATTTATTTAGATGAATGATTTATAGAAATACATACAGTAAAAGGCATAATCTGTGTTCATTGAGTAATCTGTTAAATAAAAAGAAAGAAATTTTATCTAATTGATTCACCCCCCCTCCCCCCCTCTCAGTTAGGCTATCCTGTGTAATAATTGGTATCAGAGTAGGTTACTTCAAGATTTTGTTTAATCACTGGAAGTTTGATCCTTAATAATGGATAAGAATTCTGATTTTACTAAACATGGATTACCTCTGTTTGATGGACATAATTATATTTTTTGGAGTATTAGGATGAAGTTGTTTTTGCAGTCTCAAGGAGTAGATGTTTGGCAAGCTGTGTTGAATGAATATAAGACTCCAGCAACAATTCTAATAGATGTTGCATGGGCGAAATTCTATTAGAGTAATTCCAAAGCTATGTATGCAATACTTGGAGAATTGACAGGTTCAGAATTTGTTAAAGTAATGCATTGTAAGTCAGCAAATGAGTTATGGGACAAACTGAAGAAGGTATATGAAGGAGATACTAAGGTAAAGAATGCTAAATTACAATCATATAGAATTCAATTTGAAAGTTTAAAGATGGAAGAATATGAAGATATAGCTACCTATTTCTTATGTATTGATGAAGTAGTCAATACTATGAGAGGTTTAGGAGAAACAGTTGGAAATGGTATTATTGCGCAAAAAGTGCTTAGATCTTTACCTGCAAGATTTGATCCCAAAATATCTTCTTTAGAAGAAAGAATTGATATTTCTGCTTTATTAATGGATGAGTTGCAAGAAATACTAACAGGATATGAGATGAGGACATCTAATGAGAATCCTTCCAATAAGGAAGTAGCTTTCAAGGCAGCAAAGAAGGACAAGACAAAGGTTGAAACAAAAACCAGTAATCATGAGGATTCAGAAGAAGACATGGAAGAAGCTAACTTTGTCAAAAATCTAAAAAGAGGTATTGGCAAGTACAAAGGTAAACTTCTTCTCAAGTGCTTTGATTGTGGTAGAATAGGGCATTTTGCTTCTAAGTTTCCTTTCAATAAACATTCTGATGGAGAAGAAGAAAGTAACATCAAAACCAAAGAATATAAAAAAATGCATAAGAATCCATTTCAAAGAAATTCTTATAAAAAAAGAAAAGTCTATTCATCAAAAATAATAATGAGTCCTCAGATATAGATGAAAGTGATCAAATTTCAAATATAAGACTTTTTATGGCTATGGAAAATTAGAATGATGAACTTATTGAAGAAGAAGAAGGTGAAGTTGACCTGGAAGCTGAACTTGTAAGTGCTTTGTCTGAACTAAGGAAAGTAAGAAGAGAATGTAAACAATTCAAAAGAGAAATTGAGAAACTAGAATTTGAATTATAGAAATCAAATGGTTTGATTGAGAGCACTGAAATCATGTTAGTTGACTTGAAGCTTAAAATAAAAGAGGCTAGAGTGACTGAAGAAGATCTAACTAAAATGCTTGCAGAAAAGGATAAGGAAAATGAAGGTTTAAAAATTGAAGTAGTCTCATTAAGAAAGAAAGTACAAGAAAATAACACGAATCATAGTTCTCAAGTGTTGAATCAAATTATTTGTAGTCAAAGATCAACATATGATAAGAATTGAATTGGTTATAAATCCGTAGGAACTAATGGATGTTCTAGTTCAAGTGTTGAGAAAGCAGGTACAGAGGATAATCATGAGAAAATTACTAGCAAGAAGATTGAATCAGAAAGGCAAGAAGAGAATCAGGCTTCAACGGTGCATAGAAGAAGTTATGGCAGACATCAAAACAGGTTTGAAGGCTATTGTTTCTTCTGTTATAAGTATGGACACAAAGAAACTTTTTGTAACGTTTTTTTAAGAAACATAAGTGCACATAACAGTCATGGCATATCTAGAGTTGAATATGAAAGAAGACATGATAAATCTATTCAGAACAATGTGAACAATTCACATAACAAATTTGATGCTTTAAAATTTGAAGTTGAATGCTATAGGTGTAATAAATTTGGACATATTTCAAGAAACTATCAAATGAATTTTCAAAAATCTGTTATAAACCAATACACAAATCATAAAACTAGTTATTGGAAAAGGAAGAATGATCATTTAGAAATTGAAGAGTGCAAACTTGTTTTACAAGATGATCATAAAGTTAAGTGGTGTGTGGACAGTGGATGTTCAAAACATATGACAGGCAGAAAACAAATATTTGATTCTTTAGATGAAAGAAAAGAAGGTTCAGTCACATTTGGTAATGATCAAGAAGCTCGAATAGTTGGAAGAGGCATTGTTTGTTTGAACAAAGACATAATATGGAACATAACTTGTTGAGTGTAAGTCAAACATGTGATAAAGGGCATCTTATGATATTTGATTCTAAACAATGTCAAATCAGGGATGTTAAAACAAATCAGTTAGTTGGAATAGCTACAAGGACATCAAATAACATATACATTTTAGATGAGAAGGATGAAAATTGCTATCTTGGACATGAAGATGAAAGTTGGTTATGGAATAAAAGACTTGGACATATTAACTTTGACAATCTGATTCAGTTAAATAAAAAAGAGATAAAGTATCTTTCCAACTCTATTTGTAAACAATGTCAACATGGTAAACAAACTAGAGTCAAGTTTAAAACAAAGGAATATTCTACAACAAAACCTTTGGAAATAATACATGTTGATGTATGTGGACCTATGAGGACAACAGGTCTAAATGGTGAAAGATACTTTCTGTTATTTGTGGATGATTTTACTTGAATGAATTGGTTGTTTTTATTGAAAAAGAAATCTGAAACTTTTAACTATTTTCAAGTTTTCAAAGAATTGACTGAAAATGAAATTGATATGAAGATTAAGTGCTTAAGGTCATACAATGGAGGAGATTTTGTATCAAAAGAATTTAACAATTACTGTGTTGAAAATGGAATTAAAAGACATTTCTCTGTTACAAAAACACCTTAGCAAAATGGTGTTGTTGAAAGAAAAAATAGAACTATTATGGAAATGGCAAGAACAATGTTAAATGAGTCCAGATTGAATGACATGTTTTGGCCACAAGATGTTCACACTGTTGTACACATCTTGAATAGAAGTTTGCTAATAAATAATAATGATAAGACACCTTATCAATTATGGAAAGGAAGACCAGTGAACATAAAACATTTTAGAATTTTTGGGAGTAAGTATTACATTAAAAGAATTGATAAAAATCTGGGAAAATTAGACTCAAGAATTGATGAAGGCATATTGGTTGGATATTCATGTTCAAGAAAGGCTTATAAATGCTATAATTTCAGATTAAGAAATATTGTTGAATCTATAGATGTAAGTTTTGACGAGTCTTCATTTTTTAAGTCTAAATCTAAACAAAAGCATCAACAAATACATGAAATATATGACAAACATAAGATGGATGAAGAAGTAAGTGAAACAGAAGAAACTAAGGCTATTGACAGTGAACAATTAATTCCTACTTTGATACAGGACACAACTCCATGCAAAAGCATGACTCCATCAAAGACTCCAAGCAAGAGAATACAAAAAGATCATCCTGAAGAACAAAGACTTGGTGAATTAAATGCAGGTGTTGGAACAAGAAGCAAAAGACAAGAGTCCACCTCAAGTCATGGATATGTATCTTTACTTTCTCTGATTGAACCCAAGAGTATTGAAGAAGCAATTAAAGATGAATACTGGATGAAAGAAATGAATGAAGAACTTAGTCAAATAGAAAAGAATAAAACATGAGAATTGGTTCCTAGACCTTTGAATAAGAATGTCATAGGGGCTAAATGGGTTTTCAAAAATAATATATATGAAGCATGTAAAATAACTAGAAACAAGGTTAGATTGGTTTGTAAAGGGTATGCACAGGTAAAAGGAATAGATTATGGAGAAAATTTTGCTTCTGTTGCAAGAATGGAATCCATTAGACTGATTCTAGATTATGCCAGTTCTAAACACATTAAAGTTTACCAAATGGATGTAAAGTCTGCATTTTTGAATGGTGATTTAGAGGAAGAAGTATATATGGAACAACCAGAGGGTTTTCAGGTACAAGAAGCAGAACAATATGTTTACAGGTTGAAAAAGGCATTGTATGGGCTGAAGCAAGCACCAAGGGCTTGGTATTCCAGACTTGACAATTACTTGAGGCAGCAAGGATTCAAGAAAGGTAACATTGATAGTAATCTATATATTAAAGAAGAAAATGATAGCCTAATCATTGTTGAGATATATGTAGATGATATAATTTTTGGTAGTGATGATATTAGGCTCAGTAAATAGTTTGTTGAAAGTATGCAGAAAGAGTTTGAGATGTCCATGCTAGGAGAAATGATTTTTTTCTTAGGCTTGCAAATTACTCAATCTGATAAAGGTATTTCCATTTCTCAAACCAAGTATATAAATGAAATACTTAAGAAATTTCAGATGGAAGATTCTAAACCAGTTGGCACTCCCATGGTTACTGGCTGTAAATTGAGTAAGTTTGATGATACTAAAGATGTTGATCAGATAGTATACATATCTATGATTGGTAGTCTTATTTATGCTACAGCTACAAGACCTGATATTATGCATGCAGTTTGTCAAGTTGGCAGGTTTCAGGCTTCACCAAAAACTTCTCATCTACTTGCAGTCAAAAGAATTTTCAGATATCTTAAGGGGA
>ML780739.1:747893-807487 GCA_009831015.1 Picea engelmannii
TTGTGGTTTTGTATTTGGATGAACACCTCATTTTCAACAAAACTTGGGAAAAACATTTGCATCACATTCAATGGACCTTGAGAACTTTGTGACAACACAAGTTATATGCCAATCTAGAGAAATTATCATTTGGCATGTAGAGAATTAAGTATCTAGGATACATCGTGGATGAACATGGGGTTAACATGGAACCAACCATGATCCAATTCATTTAGGAGTGTTCATCCCCTGTGAATCTAATAGATCTCATCAACTTCTTGATCCTTGCCAACTTCTGTTGTAGGTTCTTGTTCTTCTCTCATATCACTTGGTCGTTAAGCCAAGTGACAAAGGGTGGATATAAATCCAAGTTTTCCTGGTCTGAGTTACAACAAAAAACATTCAAGGATCTAAGATGTCACCCCTACTCAGCACTAGTCCTCACTTATCTAGACTTGCAATAGCCATTCAATATTGAGATATATTTCTTTGACTATGCTATTAGTGTAGTCCTCACTCGCCATGGAAATTCAGTGGCCTATCACAATGAGATACTCTCTTATGCTTTTCGCAGATATCCCACTTATGACAAGGATATGTACTCCATTGTGCAGATGTGTTGATAGTTGAAGCATTATATTCTATGAAAGGAAATGATCATCCACACTGATCACAAGAGCCTTGTAATTTATGCAGTCATAGGGAAAGTTACAAAATTACCACCATTAGAATTGGTATGCATACTTGCAACAATTCCACATGAACATTAATTACAAGAAGGGTAGCACAAACCATGTTGTAGATTGTCTCAGTCAACCCCCAGTTGTGGCGCTAATCACAATGCTTAAATATTATGAGCATGAGACCTTCGGATGGCCCCAATTATATGGAAACAACCTTTATTTTTTTGCTACATGTCAAACATTGGGCATCAGTAAACAAGTTTGAAACTTTCATCTCCAAGATGCACTTTTGTGCTATTTTGGCCATATTTTTGTTCCTTCAAGCAAGTGTGAAAATATTATTTTAGAGGCACATTGTAGTCGATTGGTAGGGCACTTCAGTGTGGAGAATACAATATAATTATTCTATAAGTATTTCTATTGATTAGAACTTTGACAAGACATCAACATGTATATCAAATTGTGCACTACCTATGCCATCGTGAAAGATGCCATTAAGAAGTAGGTGGTGTACACTCATCTACCTACCCTAGATAGGCCCTAGGAGTTTGTCTCCATGGATTGCATGTCAATATTTCCCTCCACCAAGCATGGTAATGATTGTGTCTTTGTGGTTTTTGATTAGTTCTATAAGATGTCCATTTTGGCACTGTGCAAGAAGAGTAACACAAAAAAAGCCATTGTTAATCTCTTATTTGAGAATGTTTGGGTTCATTTTGGGCTACCATAGACCATTATTTCAAATAGGGATAGTAGGTTCCTCAACATCTTTTGGTCTATCATGTGGTCTCTGATGGACACCAAGTTGACCAAATTGACTACCTTCCACCCCCAAACAAATGGGGAAACAAAGGTGGTCAATATGATGATTTTGCATATCCTACACATGTACAACTCCAAGAATCCATATACATGGTATGAGAGTCTTCCATATTTTCAACATAGCTACAATATATCCCTCCATCGCTCTATTTCCCATATCCTTTTTTAGGTGTGCTTGGGGTTCTATCCATTGGCCCCCATTGATGTGGCTCTACCCATTGCATCTACACAAGAATATTTCTCCCATGCTCAGACCGAGGTAGATTATAGGATCCACATTTATTGAGAAAATTTATCACATCCAAAAATAGGTTCATGATCTCCTATAGAAATTCAATGCCAAGTACAAGCAATGACATGATAAGAATCATGTTCCACAAACATTTCAAGTTGGTGATAAGGTGTGGATGCATTTGCAAAAAGAGCACCTTGCAATCCCTCATATGAATCTCAAACCACTCAAATATGGGCCTTACACCATCACAAAGGCTATGGGTAATAATGATTTTGAAATGAGCATTTCCCCTTTCCTTGGCTTGCACCCAATATTTAATGGAGTTGCTCGACCATATTTTCCACCTCTATTGAACACCTCATAGATGGCTAAGAATTTGGCCCCTATAGAACTAAACCCTGATTGCATTGAAAAATATACAATGGACTAGATCATGGACACCGTGGTGAAAGGAACCCTCTAGTAGAGAATACAACTATATTGTGTTCTCAGAGAAAAATGGCTTCTCCACCAAGGCAAGTGACTCACCATGAGTTGGATTTAACAGAAGTTTCCCCATATGATGGAGGCACTTAATACAATGGGGACCATTTAATCCTAAGGGGGATGATCGATCCAGGTGGATATCAGTGGCCACCCACCTCTTCCACCAGCTCATAACAATTCCCTATCTTTGCATTTTTTCTCCAGATTTTTAGGTCTTGAACATCCAACATGTTTTTTAAGCCCCAAACAATGTTGTTTTGGCCCTGTAATGGATTAGGGATGCCATGGCATTCCTAATCCTTGACCAATTTTTTTTTCTCGTTTAGATCCTTCCAATGGGATATTGTGATCCCCAAATGGAGTTTGTATGTGAAATCTTCGTCCCCGGGAAGTTAATGTATACTAGACTCCTCGAGGCCCACATTACTTTTGGCCCACTTCATCTCCTAGGGTTGGGGTTTTGGATATTTTGGGTTTTTTCCTCTTAAGTTTTATTAATTTATATTAAACTTCCATTTGGGCCTCTAGTAATATTCTTCTTGCAAATGAGTGTGGTTGACACCTCTCTCTTGAAAATAAGCTATCACCATTCTAGCTAGTTTGTATTGCTTTGCATTTCACAATCTTTTATTATTTGATTTATTAATAAAATTTGGTTCTCATTGCATTACCATGCTCTCTGCAATATTTATCTGTGTGTGTTTCCTTTCATATTCATGCATTTCATTTCATTCTATATACAATCTAGATCATCCACCTACCCAAACACTCAATAAATAGGTGTAGTAGAACCATAAACTTAATGTTATTGCGTGACCTTTTATTAGCCATTGAAACCATAAAAATCACCTTTTTGTTTAAACCATTTAGAAGGAACCACTTTCCTATTTTTGAAAACTAAAATATGGGATCCAAGTCAGTTAAATCACCCGATGTATCTGTGAATAGCTTATGCTCACAGGAACCATTAAATGCAATTAACAAATTTTGTGAACTTCATAGCATAAAATAACTTAACTATAATTTTTACAATAGCTATTACATACATAAAATAAAGTAACTATATTTTAATATGATGTAGTATTATAATATAACTATATTTACTATTGACCCCATATATATATATATACTTTCGGCTACTCATTGTTTATTTAACAATTAGTGTTATTATATGTCTATTTTGCAACGTGCTTTTGACATCTAAAATGTTGGCATCACATTGAAGTTACAACATTTATGTTGAGAAATTGACGTTTATTTTAATTCCACATCCAATTTCAAAATTTGATCGACATCTCAAATGTCACCATCACGTTGAATTTTCAACATTTACGTTAAGTCTGTGTTGGATATTTGACATATAAGACTTCTCCAATGCCTTTGAAGATAAGAAATTCCACGCCACATGGACATGGGGAAGGTCAATCAAATGTTAAGATAGTGTTAATTAGCTCGTGAATAATGGACATGAAATGAAAAACTTGTATTGTGGTTACTAACCGTTTTGAAATGAAAAACTCGCATATACAACACCACAAGCTCTACATTGGTTCAACATCAAGGTTATTTATGTTCGGCATTTGTTCAACTTTGATTTCGCATCAAATTTTGATGCCAAATGTAATAGTAAGTATATGGAAAAGGATTTATTATAAATGCCATCTATAAATGATAAATGTGGTAAAAAATTGCTTGGATTTTCCACATATTATAATAATTTCAATACAATTATTCTTCCCTTGATTATTGGTACACATGGATTTGCTAATGCATTGATTAATTTTAGTTATAACCTCGACTAAAAAAATATTAATAATTACATTGGTGGATATTGTAGGTAGACAGTGGAGCAATTTTTCAAGGAGGTGAAGGGCAAAAAGGGTATTAGAAATAATGTGAAATAATGTGTGAAAATATGTGATTAGAGGAAGGGTGTCTGAAACAAGCTCTAGTAGGGGGAAATGAGAATGGCAGGAACAACCCTTTCTTTGACCTAAAAATGTCTCACTACCTGCCATCCTTGAGGCCAGACCTCATAAATGGACTCCATCATAAGGATGTTGGCAGTCATTTACTGCTACAATATGATGAACTTAATGGCCTTCAAGTAAGTTCTCAAGGATAACACTTGGTTTATTTTACATGTAATTATTATCGGCATTAGTGATCAGTTGGAGGTATATACATGTATATAATAAATAATGAATATTGTCTTTTGCATATAATTTATCCAAGAGTATTGAATGTCAAGGTTTGTGGGTGGATGCAATGCAAGTGATGACGAACCAAAAATACAATATAACATGTCATCGTGTGCTTGCTAATAAGGATGCAAATCGAATGTCAAAGGTGGAATTGTATATCCCCTTGGGTGATACAAAGGTGTATCTTGTATTACAACTTATTGGCTCGAGAGTTGGGATTGCGAAACAAATCATTATCCAAAGTTGATTTCAACAAATTATATGAGAGTTTATGTCGAGTCGAAGTTGCAAATCGAATGTCAAAGGTGGAATTGTATATCCCCTTGGGTGATACAAAGGTGTATCTTGTATTACAACTTATTGGCTCGAGAGTTGGGATTGGGAAACAAATCATTATCCAAAGTTGATTTCAACAAATTATATGAGAGTTTATGTCGAGTCGAAGTTCCTTCCCAAAAAACCTTAATTTGAGGTCATGAGAACAGTGGTCCATTCTATGAATTTGAACCAGCAATACCTAAAGTCGTTATCATCTTTTGGAGATCGATCCCTATGATCAATTAAAGATTCTTAAGAGCTTAGAGGCCACCACCCACTCTTATTGAGATTACAACATTTTCCACCTTAAACTTCTAACCACTTTTTCTTATTTATAATATGACTTAATATCTTATTTTTATAATGTGACTTATATAATGTAGGAATACTATATTTTTCTCTTATGTCTTTGCTAGAATTCAATTATTCAAGTTCTACTAAAATTACTTACAAATCGAATTGGATTTTTTCATTAAAAAAAAAAACATAAAACGTAACCTCTTTGATTCTTTCTAAATAGTTGACATAAATATGTTTTCTACATTATTTTATAAACTCAGTTCGCTCATTTTTGTTAACATCTTATGTTCGCTCAACGCACTTTGTATGATAAAGTTGGACACATGAAACGTGTGAAGGGTGACAGAATCACTAAACGATTCACCCATTGGGAATCTTCAGAACTATTTTCATGACTGTGAGGCAGAGCGCACTATTTTCATGACCATGAACTATTTTCATCATTGTGAGGCAGAGCACGCTATTTTCATGACCACCAAAGAACTTGAGACTTATTTATTTCAACCTGGAAAGTTGCAGACTCAAGTTTTCATTATTTATTTATGTCTTCCATCTGATGTTAGAATGGTGATTTTGCAGAGACTGTATATATGTTATTGCGAGCATTTCGGAAGAAGTAGAGTGAGCTATCAATATTTGGAATGGGTAGAATTGGAAAGAACTAAAATTTTGTCATTTTCATCCCCATCCACCGAGTGAGTGCACTTGTTCGTGGGAAATATATAAAGGAGTAGCGACACGAAGACATTCATTCGGTGTTTTCTCACATGGTTACTACTGGTTTTCATCTAGTGACAAATATTTTGGAACGGTAGTAAGCAATCTCTCCCTATTGAAGGAGATGAATATATTGGCCCGACATGTTGAAAAACTTCAAAAGCGGCCTGAATTGAAGGAAGTGATGGGGGAGAGAAGCAACAACATAACTCATAATTGATGTCAACAAACTTTAATATCATGAACATTGTGTAAATGGATGTTGAATTTCACATCCATAGATGTGGAAATTTATAGATATTTTTTTGTTACAGTTAATGAAGCTTAAGCACATTTTGTTTTGATGTTATCATACATAGTAGATGGATATAATTTGAGCATGTTATTTCTTTTCAAAGATGTCGAATAACAAATAGATATAATTTGAACATGAAATTTGTGTTAACATATGATTTTGTAATCAGTGGAGATTATTAGCACAAAGGATATTGATTATATTAAAAACTATTGTCTTTATTATTTTTTTCAAAATTCAATATGTATGGCAACTTTTCATTTAACTCTACAGATTATAAAATGACTATAAAAACATGGCTATGGAAATTTACATATATTTTTTGTTGGAGCCAATGAATCCCAAACACATTTTGTTTTGATGTTATTATTTTTCAACATTTAAACAAGCCCCGGGAGGGATGCGATGAAGGGTAAGCAGAGATATATTTAGCTATGTCAGCTTGAAAGGGGGGGTTGTGGGGGCTAACACATTCAACTTCCGAAGGCCCGAAGTGGCCCATTTCCAACCCCTAAGAACTGATTGAGATGGAGAAGGCAGCCCCAGAAAAGTAGTTACCCGCTGGTCGATCGATAATCCATATGTAGGATAATTTTTTAATCCGAGATGTAGGGACTATTGGGACCATAGAAGGGACCACTAGGTCTGTCAAATAGCATATAGATATAGTTTGAGCCTCTGATTTTGAAAACAATGGAGATTATTAGCGCAAAGGATATTGATTATATTAAAAACAATTATCTTTATTATTTTTTTTAAATTCAATATGTATAACAACTTTCCATCTAACTCTACATATCATTAAATGATTATAAAACATGATTATGGAAATTTACATATATTTTTGTTGGAGCGAATGAAGCCCAAGCATATTTTGTTTTGATGTTATTATTTTTTCAATTGTGTGGAATAGTAGATAGATATAATTTGAGCATGAAATTTGTGTGAGCATCTGATTTTGTAATCAATGGAGATTATTAGCACAAAGGATATTGATTATATTAAAAACTATTATCTTTATTGTTTTATTCAAAATTAAATATGTATGGCAAGTTTTCATTTAACTCCACATATCATAAAATGAGCCTAGTCATAACTCTAATGGTGAGGCAGCGGTGTGATGGCTCTTCAAAGGCGTGTTTAATGAAACATATGGTTAGAAGGGTGCAACTCTATGCACAGGACACATATGTGTGATGATGAACAACCTAGACATAGTGCTAGCAACAAATAATGTGAGGCTTTGCATGGGAAATACAACCATGAATTCAACCTCTACAATTGTATATATATTATAAATGAATTATGGAAACACCAACACAAGTCAATTACAACCTCACTCAAACCTTCCATAAAATCTATAACTCATACTTGTGTAGATAGGGAAAAGTTTCATGGAAAGTGGCAATATTGAGGATGAATTTGTGAGAATGATGAACTTGAATTGGTCAGTATGGTGCCCAAGCTATGACCTGGTCATAACACCGACCTTTTTATGTTATAACCCGATCATACCTTTTTATATAACCTAATATATAACTTGATCATAACACCAATAATATAATATCATATGTGATCCAAGAGGATCTCCACACAAAGGAATTATTACTTTGCACACCATGGAGAAGATCATTAAAATACTAATTGATAGTAGGTGGCAAATAATAATTGATAATCATGAATGATTTATTTAAAATGTAAAAAAAATTAAAACTTTGAATGAGAAACTCATGTATTATTCATGAAAATTGGAAAAATGATTAATGCTTTTAGTGAGTTTGAGAATCTCACTTATTTTTCATTTAATTGTAAAAATGGGAAATTAGTTTTGTGAAAGAATCCAACTCACAAATTAGTTTCCTAATTTTAAGAGGAAATTAGTTTCCTAGTTTTAAGGAGGAAGTTAAGGGTCTCATGAGTTAGTTTTGACTCTTCCTCACTTTACCACAAGTGATTTTCTAGTCTCAAACAAGAAGTTAAGGGTCTTCCAAGTTGGTTGAGATGCTTTCTTATTTTTGTCCTTGAGTGGTTATTAGATCCTAAATTTGTTGATCTTTTCTCCTTGAATTATGGATCATGGGAAACTATTTAAGCCCTTCATTAGGAGAGATTTGGGGATCTCTTTTAGGAGAAAAACAAGCAATCATGCTTGTGGTCTATAAGCCCCATCATTGGAAGAGTTGAGCCCCCCTCCATGGCGAGAATGTAGTCCTGCTGGTGTCTAAAGAAATGTCACTTATGTGAGAGCCTTAAGTTATCATTGTACAAGGGAAGGTTGTTATGGGATTTCCTCCCTGTAAGGAGCATGTGCCACATTTTGTGAGAAGATTTCAGCCCTACTAAAGGAAAGAAAATGAAGTGATTCATATTCCAAGTGGATCCGTAGAGGTAGCCAACGGAGTATGGTGAACTTTGTTAACACATGGATTTCAAAACTATATGTGTGAGTTTTTGTTTGCATTCTTTCTTGAATAAGTAGAGATTTAATTACACCTATGCACTTAATTATGACAAATTGCTCATGTTAATATGCCAATGCTTAATGATTATCTGCTCATGTTCACATGTGATTACGCATCAATAAAAGGTCCTCATTGGAGGATTTTGTAGAGAAAGATCTCCCAAAAATCTCGGATCAAGTGGTATCAGAGATGGTCTGATCAGTTTTGCATATTGTGAATATAATCATGGGAAAAACAAAGAAGCAAGCATGGCCTTGTGAGGTTGAAGAAATCAACCAGGCCATTCAAGTAAAGAATGTTGAATTGATGAGGTTGCTTCAAGAATTTGAAGAAGAAAAGAGAAGACTACGACTGCAACTACAATCTATGGAGGAGCAAGTTGGAGAATGCTCCATGATAGAGGAGCCAAAAGGTCCCTCCAAGATCAAACCAACGTGTGGCCATGGAAGGTATACTAGTTATGGTTCATGTCATGAAAATGTTAATGGCCACAAATATTTTCAGATAATAGACGATGCTCTCCAGACATCAGGGAATCAAGGTGGTTTCCTAGAAGCCTCGTCTATATTTTCATCCAACCAGGAGGAGTAGTTGGCCAAACTTTAGGAAGATGAAAAAGTGTCAGAAACATGAATGGAGGTAAAGAATTATCCATGTTCAATTCCTTCCCTCATTAATGATAATGCCTCTTTTGGAGTTTTTGAAAACCACACCAAGGGCATTGTTTTGAATCTGCTGAGGGAGATGGGGTATAAAGGAGGAGATCTTGGTATTGATGTCCAAGGCATCATTCAACCATTGGAGGTTGAAGGAAGACCTCGATATGTAGGATTGGGGTATGGTGAAAGAGAATGATCAGAAGTAGAAAAAGCAGAGGATTCTTCAAGAAAAGAGTTGAGATCATCACCAACACCATCTTCGGACAACAAGAATGTTGCAAAGTGCTGGAAGAGAAAATATATTTAGAATGAAAGTGAGGAGGACATGAAGTCACGCAACTATTATACTCACTACCAAATAAGTGGTCATTGGAGAAGAAAATTTTGGAAGCTTCACCCCAAGCTTCGTGGTACACCAAGTAAGAAGCTCGTACCAGATTCTATGCAGTTAGAGGTTGAATCCTCCTCAGATGGAAAAAATGGACAAAAAATAAAGTTCCCAGAATTTGACGAAAATAGCACCAATTCAAAGATCTCGATAAGATATTTCCAATGGTGCAAACGACACCTCAAACAGAGTTTCGATGCAAAAGTTATGGCAATCTAAACTTTTCAGCAAAGAGGCGAATCTGGTGAAGTCTGTACAGTGTTGATGTCAACATGCTGAGTTGGTAGGCACAAAGTAAGACATGTGTCATGTTGACATCAACATGAAATCAACAGGTTGATGTGGCATCTCAAGAGGCTACCATGTGTCACTCATTTTTGGGTGATTTGGCACCCAATTGGACCAACCACATTTGGCCACGTGTAAAGTTGACGTTAACATGACATTAGCACGTTGACTCATCAGTGATGTGGAGGGATGTACACCACATGGAAGTACAAAATATCAACTGATGTGGCAAGTACAACTACATTTCGATGATGTGGCACCTCGCTGGTTGGTGAGATGGTAGCTATGTCGGTGATGAGGTGGCACCAAGTGGTCCAATCTGGGGTTGCCATGTGGTAGCACCCAATTGGTCGAGTTGTTTCAACCATATAAAAAAAATTTGTTAAGGGGTTGGTCAGGGTCAAACCCGTGACCTTTGATCCCAGGTCCAAATGAATTACCAAATGGACTACAAGGTGGTGCTTGTTATATAACCAATCCCGATTAAAATTAATCGAGGTTCAGTCACATTTGGAAAAATGGGTCAGACCGGCCAACGACAAACCAAAATTTTGGTGGGTTTTTTAATATGTATATAAATTTTGCAACAAAACAAACCACCAAGTACTAATATGGTGGTCGGCGGGATTAAATACCCGACCACCCGCCAAATAGTCCAATGTTGTTATCAATGCACCAATTATAGGGCGTTGTAAATTCTGCCCATGTGAAATCATTTAACCCCAAAATATGCCATCTGCAGGGGAGTACGAGTGTGTCCCTAAGTACAGGAATGAAAATTGAGACAGGGCTACATTTATTTCAAATTGTACGACAGTTGTGGGCACACGTTTCAAGGAAGAGATCCTAGGAGGGGCGTGGAACTGGCAGTGACGAAATTTGATGAAAGTACAATCATTTTTGCACGATTTTTCACCATGAATCCACTAGTGCATTCAGAATTTGGATCCATGCAGTCGATTTTGGGGCTTGTGACAGAAGCCCACTTTTGTCATTAATGCATGGAATGAATTTCGAGGTGGAGTTTCATCTATCAGAATAGGTCAAGTTTACAGTCAAAAGTTGCAAAATGACGAGACAAACCCATTGGTGCTGTGTATGCCAATATTTGAGTAACTAGTTGAGCGCCTTGGCATGAAAATCAATGTAAGTTTTATGCATTTATGGCTTTTCCTCTTTTTGAAAATTGCAAGAGGATAAATGTATGATCCAGATTCTGGTGATCTTTGAGTGTTGCAACAAGGCAGTAAGATCTGAATTATTGCAGGAAATTCGTTGGTTGAGCCTTGCACAAAAACCGAGACTGTGCGGTAAGAGGCCATTTGGACACTTTGACATAAAGTAGTCATGTTTATAGCTAAAAGTCTCATAATTGCAAGACGAGTATGATGATGATGGCATTTTCTTTATTTATTATGTTGCACATGTTTGTAATGAGGGGTTTAAAAACCATAGAGTTTACCACTCATGTACAATTGAGGGTATTTTCCTTAATGGTAATGTTGCCTTGAAATTATTGTTAATGATGTAAAAGATTGTAATTAGCCACCCTTGAAATTGATGATGAGAGTGAGAAGCATTGTGTTCTATGCATAAACATTGTAATCCTTATTGGAAACATTGTAATAAGTCTTATAGCCACTGTTGAGTGAGAGGCATCGTTTTTCCTGGGCTTTTTTTGGAAACATTGTAATAGGTCTTGTAGCCATTGTTGAGTGAGAGGCATTGTTTTGCCTAGGCATGTTTTTTACAACATTGTAATGGGTCTTGTAGCCACTGTTAAGCAAGAGACATTGTTTTTCCTAGGTCTGTTTTGGAAACATTATAATGGGTCTTGTATACATTTTTAAGTGAGAGGAATTGTTTTGTCTAAGCTTGTTTTGACAACATTGTAATAGGTGTTATATTCACTATTGAGTGAGAGGCATTATTTTTCCTAAGGCTTGTCTTGACAATCATTGTAAACTTTTCCATGACTGTGTTATAAACTCTTGGCAAGTATGGTACTTCTTTGAAAAGTTGTAATCCATGTATTGTTAGCTACAGATTTTCAATGATGCAAGTGTTGGCATCGACATCCTCATTCTGAAGTACAAAGGTGAAGGAGAAGAAGGGTGCGGCCTTTCAAAAACATTTTTTTATGCAGATCAAGGAATGAACTACAAATTTTCATTCATGCAAATGTCAGCATTGACATCCTCGTTCTGAGGTACAAAGGTGAAGGAGAATAAGGGTGCGGCCTGTGAGAGACATTTGTTATGCAGATCGAGCAGTGGGAAAGTGCATCATGGATTGTAAGACTCTTCCTAGAAGCTGATTGCGGAGATTCAAGTCACAGTTTCTCTCTATACTTTTGGAGGACCAAAAGAACTTTTTTTGGGGAGGTGTGATCCAGGAGGATCTCCACACAAAGGAATCATTACTTTGCAAACCATGGAGAATATCATTAAAATACTAATTGATGGTAGGTGGCAAAGAATACTTAATACTCGTGAATGATTTATTTAAAATGTAAAAATAATTATTACCTTAATTTGGTAAGAAACTCATGATTTATTCATGCAAATTGGAAAAATGACTAATGCTTGAAGTGAGTTTAATAATCTCACATATTAATCATTTAATTTTTAAAATGGGAAATTAGTTTTGTGAGAGAATCCAACTCACAAATTAGTTTCCTAATTTTAAGGGGAAATTATTTTCCTAGTTTTAAGGAGGAAGTTAAGGGTCTCATGAGTTGGTTTGGACTCTTCCTCACTTTACCACAAGTGGTTTCCTAGAATCAAGGAGGAAGTTAAGGATCTTCCAAGTTGGTTGAGATACTTTCTCATTTTTTTCCTTGAGTGGTTATTAGATCCTAAATTTGTGGATCTTGTCTCCTTGAATTATGGAGCAAGGGAAACTATTTAAACCCCTTCATTAGGAGAGATTTGGGGAGCTCTTTTAGGAGAAAAACAAGCAATCATGCTTGTGTTCTGTAAGCTCCATCATTGGGAGAGTTGACCCCCCTCCATGGGGAGAATGTAGTCCTTCTGGTGTCTGAAGAAATGTCACTTATGTGAGAGCCTTAAGTTCTCTTTGTACAAGAGAAGGTTTCTCTAGGATTTTTGCTCTGTAAGGATCATGTGCCACATTTTGTGAGAATATTCCATCTTTGCTAAAGGAAGGATAATTAAGTGATTCATATTCCAAGTGGATCTAGAGAGGTACCCAACAAATTCTGGTGAACTCCATTAACACATGGGTGTCAAAATTATATGTGTGAGTTTTTGTTTTCATTCTCCCTTGATTAAGTAGAGATTTAATTACACATATGCACTTAATTATGAAAAATTGTTCATGTTAATATGTCAATGCTTAATTATTATTTGTTCACGTTCACATGTGATTAAGCGTCAGTAAAAGGTCCTCATTGGAGGATTTTTGTAGAGAAATATCTCCCAAAAATACTGGATCAATATGGATGAAGTGAGTATGTAAATTGATCATAACACCAATTATGGATGGATGAACTGAGTATTCTCTTCTCCTTCAAGGTATAAACCCTTGTCAAAACCATCATAGATAGCCATCATAACTTCAAGTTCAAATTGATGGATGGATAGATGAATTGAGTGTGAGAAGAAGAAACCCTTGGCATGAGAGACCATTCGAAACCCAAACAGATGACACAGAAACTATGAGAGAATCAAAGGGTTCCCATCCCCATGTCGAAATGCATAGAGATGATGAGAGGCTTGGGCTTTTTGTTTGCTCAGAAATCCCAAGGAGAAGACCAAAACATCAATGTCATCAAATACCAGGTTTATGGCCCAGAACTAACATTGTGAGGGTCGAATTAATAAACCAAAGAAAGTGTTGACCACTAACAACATATGTATGGAGGAATGCAGCCATGTTTTCATATAATGTCAAAACCCAACGAAAGGATACTGATTATATTAAAAACTATCATCTTTATTAATTTTTTAAAAATTCTCTAAAACAACTTGAATATGAAAAGAAAATAAATTGTATATCCTTCACTTTGTCACACACTATCATAGTATGATGCTAATATACAACTGAGAAGAGGATATGTGATGTTAATATACAATTGAGAAGAGGATATGTCATTAATATTTAAACACACAATTTAGAAGAGGATATGTCAATATATCTTGATATTAACACCCATCAATATGGAGGTTGATGCTATCTCAAAGGGAGAGGGGGAGTTGGAAATGGAAGTAGGTTTTATGGGTAAAAAGATGGGATAGCACAACCATTAATAGTTCGTGACCGTTTGCGTATAATTTATTTTCACTTGGTTATAAAATAGTGAGTGCGTAGTTTATTTTCAACAGGTTATAAATTAATCAATCTTTGATTATGCTCTTGGCTTTGTCTCAATGTAAAATACCTAATTATTTTTAGATGTATTAAATTGGATAAAAAATCAAAAACTACAATGAATCATACTATCTTTTAGTTTTTTAAGATTTCTCCTCTCAAATTACTCATTAAGTGTGTATTCTTTTTGCCAATGAATCATAATATCTTTTAGTTTTTTAAGATTTCTCCTCTCAAATTACTCACTAAATGTGTATTCTTTTTGGCACTTCTGAAATTTAATCTAAACTTTATCTTCAAATAAAAGTTATGGTTTTTCCTTTGAGCAATAATATTTAATATTGTTGTAAGAGGATATGTCACTAATATTTAACACAAATACTTGAGTAGAAGACATAAAGCAGTGTTTTTTGTTTGTTTGTAAAAATTATGAAATATGTGTTTTTGGAAGAAGTTGATGTTTGAATCCATATGTTTCACATCCACATAATTATTAATCTATTTTAACACATGCCTACAAAATTGGATATTAAGACTGGATGATGGATGTGAAGGTTTTATTTATAAAATGGCTTTGGTATTTTTAAGGACTCTTTACTAAAATGAGAAAGGACCATTTCAAAGTCAAGAATAACTGATAACTTTTTTTCTACTATTTTGGCTTCCATGTAACTCAATTATTGCATTTCCATTGTGTAATTCCTTCTTTAAATGTTAAAATGGATGGTATATAGCATTAGAAGCTCAGCTCATTGTTAACACCCATTTGTTATCCCCTACAATTTTAATTTATACCATGCTCATATATGTCGTGATGTTTCTTTCCATGTATATATAAATTACTTTAGTTCTCGCCAATTGGGATACAGTTCACATTCTTACGATATATTTCATAATCATTGCATTTGTGTATGATACCAATAAAATGTGTGTTCTGTGCTTCCACTTTTAGCCATTGAAATTACATTATATTGATTATATTGATGAAATTATGTGATTGAAATAGGGATGCAAGATCCTACCTTGTATTTGAAGGCTTTTAAGACAGAGTATAAGCTTCTTCGTTATTGATCCAAATTGGATCATCATATAATGTGTCACTTAACTTGGTATTTTCTAAGTGGAAAAAATTGGAGGAATTGGTTGGCAGGTCCCAGTTTGGGAAATTGGGGTTCGAAACCTTATAGAATCATTCGGAGGCATTAAATGACATTTTTTTAGATTACAATGTTTGAAACTTGTGCACACGCCATTAATGTTGATCTACACATTGAGACATTTCCAATGATGTGAAAATCACCTCAATCGGAGCTTGTATGTGAAAGTTATGCCTCCTGCAACTTGACCTACCTTATTCACCACCATGGTATGAGTGGATGTCATGTCAACCCCCATTATTCACACATATGGGGCTAGCAATGTGTGTAATTTCAAGAGTATTCTATAAGGTACAAACCTTATCACTAATTGAAGGTTGAGGATGCATAAACCCTAACCCTAGATGACTATCGATATATGTTAAGTATCATGTCGTTAGAAGGAGAAAGGGTTCCATTATTTAGCATTGTATTTGTTCCATAGTTGAGAAGAGAAATAGGAGTGTTATTTTGAGAGCATAATAGTGGAGGAAAATATTTTTTAGTAGACATACATGCCACAATGTCAAAGGAAACTCCACAGTGAATGTCTCTCTCTTTGTATCTACATTTCCATAACTAAAGAAAAGAGAGAAGAGCATAGGCCTCACCTTCTATATGGGATTTCTCTCGTATTGGGTTTCCTAGGTGTTTATTCGTATGTGGATGGTGTGTTCTTTTTCTCATTTCTTTCATTTTCGTACTTCAATTATTTCATAAATTCAACAAAAGCTAGCAATTACTTAATTCAAGATCTAAGGAAAATTAGTTTGCATAGTCTAAGATTTCATGATATTATAAGATATATTGGGACAAACTATTCCAATGTAATATCCATGGTATTTTACATATCATATTGTTATCAGATCAATACTCTTTGGGATATTTGTGGAAAGTTGCAGGATATAAGAATTGGCTTATGAAAAAAGTCGTAGAGCCCTAGCCATGGTGGATTATTCTATTCACAACAACCTTCGAGATCTAAAAGAAGGGGGATTAATGAGGCTACAAGAGAAAGTTGATGATATTTATTGCAATATAAATGTCCTCATGGCATCTCTAGTAAACAAGATTGGACAATTTGGGGAGGTTGGAGGCTCTAAATCAAAGATCAAATCAGAGGGAAAATAGGGCTCATCTAAATCTAGGCACCAGTCCCACAAAAACATGGTTGATTCTTCCATGGTATCCTTATCCTCAACGGTTTCTTCTTTTTATGTTTCCTTGGTCTAGTCATTGGTAGTTTCTTTTTAGTATAACAGTTGGTTGATGACTAAGATCACAGAATTAATCCATTGAGGGAAGGTTTTCTCTCAATGGTTCATTTGGTGGTATGAAAAAAAGTTGTCCATGCCAAAATCATCCAGATTTAGTGTAAGGCCCATGGTTTTTCGTGGCATTGGTGGGTTATCGTTCTTCTTAAAGAATGGAAGAAAAGTTTTCTTATTGGAAGACCCTTCACCAACGTTTTTCTTAAGGTCCATTGCTTCATTAGAAAACTCTTTTACCAGTGTGATCACATTGTCTAGATCCTTGGGTTCTCTTTCGGTAAGTTTGGTCAAGAGTAAATGTTTCTTCCTAGTTATTTTAGTTTCTTCAGTTGTGGAGTGTCTGCCTAAAGAAAGAAACTCTTTCTCAACATCCTTATCTTCTTTGAAATTCTAGGCCAAAGTAACTTTGCGAGTTTATTTAACAAACATGCCTATGGAGGGATGTAACGTCAAAGTATAGTATTCTACGGTCAAGGGTTCTATAAGAGAAGTCTCGGTAGTGAAATTATTGAGGATAGTAGTGAAAGTTTGGTTAAAATCCTTTACCTACTTATTTTTCTCCATCTTCAAGGCCACTAGTTCTTTGAATAAGGTTGTGGGAGTCTTCTTGTCCCCAAACTTTCCAGGGAAGGCCTTTTCAAATTCCTCCCAGTTGGTTATTGAATTAACTGGTAGGTTATAATACCATGTAGAGGCCTTGTTCTAGAAAGTGTAAGGAAACCACATCTTTGTGGCAAACGCCAAGGATTCATGTGGCTAAAAAGAATTTCTTGATGTGATACTTTAGTGGACAATCTTTTTTCGGGTCAAACTTTGGGAGAAGTCTTTCAACACATTTAAGTAGTTTATGCATAAGATCGGATAAATTTAAAGCTCCTTGGGACATCCACGGTAGGACTACATTCTGGTTGTGAACCATATGGTCATCCTAATCAAATATTGAATGTTCACTATCAAAGTGGTGCTTGGAACTAGGAGGAGTAGGACCAGGAGGTGTAGGAGGGATTTGGTCCAAGGGTAGAGGTATTTAATATAGAGCAGTTTCAGTCAAATCCTTTATGAATTCAACAAGAATGTTGGATCAATTCTTGGTTCAATTCACATGGAAAGCTATCCTCCTAAGTAGTGTTGAAGCTACGAGTAAATGGCTAAGTAACTTAGCATATGAATGTGTGAAGCATTGAGTTTCAACAAACTCCTCATTAGGAACAAGATACCAAGCTTCGAGATTGGTTTCTACGTTTGTAGAAGCACTTTCAAATGCAGGATTGGAATCTTCAAAGGTTATATCTTGCTAGGAAGGGATATGTGGTATCCATTTTTAAACAAGGATATTATCAAAGGAATAAATAGGCGGTTGTCAAAAAATACCACTAAGCCATACAAATAAATCCCTCCTTCTAGTGCCAATTATGTTGAAGCGACCAAATTTCCCTTCAACAGTAAGGGGTACTCCCCGATGCACTGTCCCAATTAGACTATGCATTGTTTGATTTAGGAGACCCATCTAGATTCTATCTTGGATTTCATTACTAGGTTTGAGGGGTGATTGGATGGTTGTGGATGAAATAACAAATGCGGATGGAAACTAACTATGTACAGAAATAAAAGCTAGCCTATCCTATCCTAGTTAGGAGAAACTATGGTGACCAATGAGCAACTAGAAATGTAACTAATCCATGCAAAAGACTTCTTCTAGCTAGTTGTAAGAAGAAACGAGGTTATACAACACATGAATACAAACAACATAACCAAATAAGTCTAAGATATGTAATTACATACATAAACTACTCATTGTCTCATGACAAAGATAAGAAAGAGGAAACTAAACTGAAAGAAAGATTTATATTTTCATCAGAACAATCTATAAGAAAGAGAACATTATTACAGAGCATGTAAACATCATAAGAGTTTGTTGAAAGTAGTTTACAACAAGTTACTATCCACAAGATTTATTCTATCTAAAAAAATGGCCCTGAAGGCTTCTCAATATTAATTCTAAAAGTAGTTTCTGAATATACAATGCTTGAAGAGCCCCTTCAAAATGGCCCTTTTCCTCTACTTAAAGTAATTTGAGTAATTGCTAGTGGGGTCTTCTTGGATGCTGCAAGAAGTAGTTACAATTCCTTTCAGCTCCCCTTTCTCAAATTTTGTTTATAAGTGCTATAATAGGACGAAGCTAATGACAGTTGGAAAAAAAACAGAAAATAGAAGGTAGTTGTAGGAAAGTTTGGATTTGTTATTTTGTCTTATTTACTTGTCTTTGTCTTTCATGTAATTTTCCCAAGCAACTTGTTGTCCCTCAATTCATATAAATATGTGGTACAATGTTTTTTATTCAAATGGATGTTGGTGGCCTCCCACCTATTCCAACTGGCTCATTTTGGCAGTTTTCTAGTTTGGCAGTTTTTTTCCTAGTTTTCGGGTCCCTGACTTCAGGGGCGGTTTTGGGGCCCTAAATAGTGTTTTTAAGGATCGCCACAGTCAAATTGTACATGTAGTTAGAGTCTAACGACAACATCTGTATTCCTCAAATAGATATTTCCAACAGGCTATCATGTGCCTAAAACTGAGATCATATGAAAAAGTTACGACCCAAGGAAATTGATGTACTAGCTTACCCCGACGAGGCCCACATGAATTTTGGCAATTCATCTCCTAGGGTTAGGTTTTTTGGATGTCTAGTGTTTTGGAATTCTTGTTTATTGTAAAAAGGATTGAAGAGCCTCATTGTAACCATCTTCTTGCAAATGAGCACAACCATCACATTGCTTCTTAGAGATAAGCCGCCACCACTCTAGCAGGCTTGTTTTCTGCTGCATTTTACAGCTTTAGCACATTTTATTATTGAACAGAAACTAGTTTTATTGTATCTTTATTATTGCATCTTTGTTATTCTTGTGTCTCTGTGTTAAGAATAATAATAATATGTATCCATTTTCATTTTTCTCATAAAATCTGGATTAGTCGTATCAGAGCGGTCTACTCGTTGTCGTTCTTAATGCATGTCTCCGACGAGGTCAGGGTACAAAGAATTGGGTCTCGAGATTGTTTATCTTAAGAAAAAAATATCTAGCATGCCCAAGAGACCTCTCATGGTGGGAGAAAATAAAGGTGACGGGACAGGATATCCTTTCAAAATGTTGCTCGAGGAATCCCTCACACAACAAAGGAACGAAATGATGGATATTTTTGCGCAAATCCTTCGACGACTACCAAAAGGTGACACATCTTCCTTGAACTGAGGTGTCTCCCCCTTCAAGGTACAAATCAACTTTGATATTCCCATATTTGAAGGTCATATAGACGTAGATGTTGTAGACAAATGGTTAAATCTACTAGAAGGGTATTTTTTTGTACATAACTTTTCAAATAGAGAAAAGATTACGTTTGTGCTCCTCAAAGTCATCCCCCATGTCAAATATTGGTGGGATACTTTCTTTGAGCAAAAGGAAACAGAGGAATCCTCATTATTTATAGTCGTAGTCACCTGGGAGTCCTTGAGGGATGCTATCAAGCAACAATACTACCTTGTCAGAAGTTATGATGACCTGTATACAAAATGGACCACATTACAGTAGGAAAGAGACCAAGTAGTGCCAAAGTTCACAAATATCTTCCATACCTTATGCACCAATCTGCGTATCAAATATTATGAGGGACATCTGGTGCTCAAGTATCGCGGTGGTCTGCATAAATACATCCAGGCCAAAATGGATTTTTTAGACATCTCATCCTTGGGCAGGACCTATCGATATGTCGTCAAAATCGAGAAAAAGATTAAACAAAAGACACGGCAATTTGGGCATGGGAACCCCTCACCTCATAAGAAAGTAAAAGGAAGCCCCAACCCACAGAACAAAGGATAGAGAAAATACATACAACCAGTCTAGGCCGCAAGCAAAGAAGCACACCAGAAAGAAAAAGAAAGATATCGGGAAGTGGTGCGACTTCCATAAGACCCCCTGGCATAAAACTATTGATTGTTGCTCCAAGAAATAGCTGGTGGATGAAGTGAAAGCCTCTAATTCAGATGCGGTGTAACACACCTGACCCCTAAATACTCTTTTAAATGGTAGGGCATCATAATTTCATTTTTCCTTAACTATCTCAAATCCTAACTATGGGATCTCCATCGGCTCCTGCTCGCCATGAGATTTCTAACAGTTGCCACCATACTAAAATATGAGTTTGGGTTTGCAATTTATTGCCTCCCGAAGCTCTTTGGGCATGATTAGTCAAGGGCCATGTGGAATCCACGTGGGTCCATCTCCTACATCTCATCCAAAATTCCCCGATGTCCCGGAGCTCCCAATGCTCTTGTATATATGGTGGAGATCCATCCCCCATTAAATATAACGATGGATCTTCCTCCTCATTAAGGCATACACCTAGGGATAATTTGGAGTTGGATGCTTCAGCATGAAGCACATCTTTTTATCTGTGCACGAGACCTCCTAGAGTCTTGAACTCCCAAAGTCTCGTAATCTTGCCAAGTGGCTTCGGCCTTTGAGGCTTTCGGTCCCTACACGATGCTACACCCCAAATACTCTGAAGTCCCCAAGTCCCAGACTCCCAAAGTATTGGTCACATCACTGACCACTTTGGCCAAGTGGGCACATGCTAGAGGCTGAAACATATCAAGGGTCAGGGGTGACACGTGCCCTCTTAAGAGGGTGACACATGTCACGCTCTAATAGGAATAAGGGGTCTGAAAAACATCCATATCTCGATGACACGTGGCACCTTAGTTGTGGGTCCACATCACCCTTAATGATGTCAGTGAGCCATGTCAACCCAAACAAACAGCCTTCTAATGTCCTTCAGATCGCACGGTCAATATCTGTCCACGTAGATCCATAGATCCATGACTCTTGTTGCTTCGCAACTCCAGGATTCAGAGCTTATCAACTCACCATATAGTGAATCCCCCAAAGGAACAAGTCTTTATAATATCGGATCTCCTGCCACGTATCCTCTCATCCAACGGCTCTGGTCTAATGGACGAAATTTGATAGGGGACAAGAGGGGGGCACGTGTCACTCCACAACGTGTCCTGGTTGGTTGGGAAGTTAAGAGGGGTTCTTAATGAAGTCCTTAGATTGGTGGCTGAGAAGGACCCCTAAGGATCCAAGAATTGATGGTCCACGTCTTCATAAATTCAGCATTCGGTATTTTGGCATATAACTTCCAGCTTCCTCCTAGAGCTCCGAACTCTAAACTACACCCAATATATCGCCACGTGCACCTAGCATTCACAACCAAGATTTACTCTGACTTGCAGATCTTCGGGGAAACTCGCACGTCCTTGTGTCTACACTTTGATACCGCAAAATAACCAAACTTCTAGATATTCCTTGATCTATGGATACACATCCCTCTACTCTCAAAATTCCATATTAACTTTGTGATTATGGCATTCGGGAGTTTCGGCATTAGACCACCCATATTCTCCCGAAGTGGAACTTCGTCGATGTACTTAGCGCTACTCCCCCCCTCTATAGGTTTGATCTAATGGATGAGAAAGAGATCCAAAATGGATTCTCATATCCACAACCCTCATCCATTCATGACCCCAACCTTCAGTTTTTTTTGAGGTTTGTGAAGTCATATGTTCTGGAGCTTCGAATTGTCGAAGTTATGAAGCCATAGTAGCTTCACTCCTTTATATATTAGTGAGGAGTTCCCAACCTTGGGTCATACGGAATCATATCAAGGTTCAAGGGCTACACTCAGCCTTTAGCCAATATTTGATTAAGGCCATGGGTATGAGCCCTCGGTCACATGAGTGAAAGGTCTGAAGGAAGAGCCTTTCTTCCACAGAGTTTGAACTTGGCATTCCTGCTAAGGTAAACTCAAAAGGTCCGCAGGAATTAAATGTTTCAGTTAATCCTACCTCAAATATCCTGCAGACTCACACCCCATAAATATCTAGCATCCAGACTGAGGTAAATAGAAGGCCATGTAAATATAGCAGTTTACAGAATAAAATGAGCATTTCTAATAACTGTTAAAAAACTGTAAAACTTAACCATAAACATAGACATTCAACCATCCCATCCATTGTATTACATAGATTATGAAAATACTTATAAAAACTGGAAAACGTGAAGCGGCGGCTGAAAGGTGTGCTCGTTTCCACCCAACCATAGGCACAACCACTCCTAACGGATTTACCATTGTCCACCCCCAAGCTAGACCGCGATGCTTTGAGAGAGACTCTTTCTCCTTTCTCAACAACAGTTAGGGACAGAGGTTACTTTCTTCCTCCCAGAGGATCTTGGCAACTAGTTTTCTCTATACCAAGCAAGGAGGTCTATGTGAGTACTTCCATAGTCACTTGTCAACCTCATTTATCAGCTAGTAGTGAAAACCCTGTCCATGGATTCTTGCAACCAGAATGATTTGCTTCTCATTTTACCTCTCGACTCCAGAGTTGAACAACGCTCTCTTATCTTCTGAAGATCGTTTCCTCCACTCTACTTCCTTGCATATCTTCCTCTCTTCCCTGAATTACTCCCTTTATTTTCTTCCTTAGCAAGGTTGCGTGGGTCTGGATCCCCAACTCGTGGTCAGGCCTAGAATCCTTAAAAATGGTTACCTTGACCCATATCCTCATTAGCTCTTTAGGAAGCCTTCCAACTACCAACCTGACTAGTAATTCATTTTTGGGTCAAAGGACTGTTGAGAAATTACATCCAGTAAGTACTTGTTTGGTGAGGATCATCTCAACCATTCTTGGTTTCCCTCACCATCTCTCTCATTGCATCCATGGTCTATCTCGGAAAACTCCCCCCTTTTAGCAGTTGTGCAACACATATCAATTTTCTATTAATAACATAAAATCCATACATTGACCCTTTTATACAAAGGTTCATCAAATCAAACATTCACACATATTTAGTCTGCTATAGTCTCTTGGCTGGTTATATTTATATTTACAAACTGAGGGAAACAAGGGTATTACATGCAGGTTCTGACTCTGAGTCGGAACCAGAAAGGGGGAGACGAATCATTGACATGAAACCTAGTGCCATTGTTGCTACTACCAAGGTCCATCCCGGTGAACTAGACAAGCCAGATGAAGGCGAGCACCTCTTTCATTGACAGATATGGGTAAAAGGCACCCCACTGCACTTTATCGTTGATAGCAGTAGCCAAAAGAACCTCATCTCAGAAGAGGTCATCAAGTGGCTAGCCCTACCGAAAAACGTCGCACCCACAACCCTACACCATTGGATGTCTCTGCCAAGGAAGCGATCTTTGCGTCATCTAACAATATCACCTATCATACGGCATCAAGCCCTTCAAAGATGAGGTATTGTGTGATTTTTCGCCTCCTTTTGGTCCAACCTTATTTATGGAAATGTCATGTTGTATATGAGTCTAGACCTCGTAGTGTTATTATTACTTTGAACATGAAATTATACAGGATACCGGAGGAAATCCCACCTAGTGTTATTTCCTTGATTTCTTCCAAGTAATGTAGCAAGGTCATCTCTCATACCCAGAATTTTTTCTTCTTCGTGATTCACTCTCAGAGTGAGAGAAAGATTGCAGCCACATCCAGGGCCTCCGTGGCTGACCTATCTACACAACAGAAGTAAGTGGATAAGGTTATGGAAGAATAAAAAGATACCTTCTCCTCACCTATCGGGGTACCTTTGCACTGTCAGGTCAAGCATCCTATCGATCTGAACCCCAACGCACAACTTCCCAATTGGATAGTCTACTGTCACTCTATGTTAGAGGATGAGGAGAGCAAGAGACAAATCCAAGAACTTCTCCACAAAGGGTACATCTGTCCCAACTCATCACCTTGTGGGAGCCCAATCATGTTGGTGCAGAAGAAAGATGGGACATGGAGACTCTGCATTGATTACAGGGCCCTAAATAAAATCACAGTCAGGAACTGATACCTGATTCCCATCATTTACGATCTCCTTGATCATCTCAAAGGGACCAAATACTTCAGTAAGATTGATCTGAAGTCTGGCTACCACCAGGTCCCCATAGAACAGACAAATGTATGGAAGACCTCCTTCAAGTCAAAAGAAGGTATTTTTGAATGGTTGGTCATGCCCTTTGGTTTGAAAAATTCTCCAACAACTTTCATGAGGATGATGGACGATATGCTGCGAACTTTCACCAATAATTTTCTAGTGGTGTATCTGGATGACATCCTCATCTACAACAAGACTTGGGCAGAACACTTGTAGCATATTCAACAGGTTATACACATGCTACGATAGCAAAATCTATATGCCAACTTGGAAAGATCCTCCTTCCACATGGACAGGGTCCAGTACCTAGGCTACATCATGGATCAACATGGTGTGCATGTGGATCTAGCCAATATCTAGGTCATCTGTGACTGTCCAGCCCCAACCACACTCACTGAGCTTCGGAGCTTCTTAGGCCTTGCCAATTTCTATCACAGGTTCATGTTGAGATTATCCCATATTGCATGGGCCCTCAGCCAAGTAACTAGGGGTGGTGGTCAGGAAAAATTTGTATGGGGCATGTCCCAACAAAAAGTGTTCGATGATTTAAAGAAACCCTTGTGCTCAGCCCTAGTACTTTCATTACCGGACCTGCAACAACCCTTTAAGATCGAGACATATGCTTCAGACTATGTTGTGGGTGTAGATCTCACTCAGCATGACCACCCTGTGGCCTATCAGTTGTTTTATGTAAGTACCCTAATTACGAAAAAGAAATTTACCCAATTTTTGCAAGCCTACCACCAGTGGAGACATTACATTCTCGAGAAGGAGATACTCATCCATGCAGATCATAAACCGCTACAGCTCATGTAGACACAGGGAAAATTGCAGAATGACCTCCATCATAAGTGGTCCACATACTTGCAGCAGTTCCACCTCAACATCAAGTATAAAACAGGTAGTACCAACCAAGTTGTTGATTTCCTCAACTGATATCCAGGAGAGATACTCACCATGGTTCTATACTCTTGTGGCCACGAGACCTCTGGATGGCCCAACCTCTATGAGATAGACCTTGACTTCACCACCACATACCAAATGTTGGGCGCAAAATCAATTTTCACTAATTTCCATCTTCAGGATGGGCTATTGTGTCGACTGGGCCATCCTTGTGTTCCATCAAGCAAGCAAATGAAATTGATTTGGGAAGCCCACTACAGTCAGATGGAAGGACACTTCGGTGTCTAAAAAATAGTGGCAGTGTTGCAGAAACATTTCTACTGGCCGAAACTTCAACAGGAAGTCAACAAGTATATCAAGTCCTACACTGCTTATGCTATTTCCAAACCGACCACTAAGAAATAGGGAATGTACACCCACCTTCCTACTCCTAACAAGCCATGGGAATCCATCTCAATGGACTACATGTCGGCCCTTTTGTCTACCAAGAGGGGAAATGACTATTTCTTTGTGGTTGTTGATCGTTCTTCCAAGATGGTGATCTTGGCCGCCTGCAAGAAGAGCATCACAACAGAGGTCAATGCTAAGCTCTTATTTGAACAAGTTTGGGTACATTTTGGAATCCCACAAACCATTTTCTCAGATCAGGACAAGCGGTTCCTCAAGACATTCTGGTCGAGCCTCTAGTCACTATTGGAAACCAAGCTCACCAAGTCCATTGCCTTCCACCCCCAGAAAATTGGAAAAACGGAGGTCGTCAATCGAATGATAGTGCATATCATGTGCATGTACAATTCCAAGAACCCTTGCACATGGGATGAGAGTCTTCCCTATGTTCTTCATAGCTACAACATATCCCTACATATCTCAACCGACCACAAGCACTTTCAGGGCGAGTTGGGATTCCAACCATTGGGTCCCATGGATGTTGCACTACCTCTTGCGGCCATTCCGGTCGATTCATCACCTTATCCAACTGAATCTGAAAAATACTCCTGGTTCATTGAGCGAATCTAGCACATCCACCAACAGGTTCAGGATATTTTACAAAAGTATGCCAAGTACAAGCAGCACCATGATCAACACTGGGTGCCACATAAGTTTCAGGTGGGAGACAAAGTGTGGTTACACTTGCAGAAAGAATTCCTTAGGGCCCCATCGGAAGCTTCTCCCACTCTGTTTTGGACCTTACAAAATCACCAAAGTTGTGGGTGAAAATTATTTTGAGCTCAACACTCCTCCTTTCCTTGGCCTACACCCAATGCTCAATGTGGATCTCCTTAGGCCATACATCCCACCATTGTTGGACACCTCAGAGATAGAAAAACAATTGACACAAACATATCTCAACCCTAATTTCACGCAATAGGAACCAATGATCATATTGGGGACACACAAGTCAAGGGCACTCGCTAGAAAAGGATCCAGCTTTATGGAGTTGTCAAAGTAGGGCAACTTTTGCACCAAGGCAAGTGGCTCACTCGGGGCCAAATTCAATAGAAATTTCATCATCTGATGGGGACACTCAATGCAATGGAGACCATTGCTTCCTAAGGGGGGAGGATTGATCCAGATGGATTTCGGTGGCCTCCCACCTATTCCAAATGGCTCATTTTAACAATTCTCCAGTTTGGTAGTTTTTTTTCTAGTTTTTGGGTCCCTGACTTCTGGGGCCGTTTTGAGGCCCTAAACAACATTTTTAGGGCTCTCCACAATCAGGCTGCAGATGAGGTCAATTTCTGATGGAAACATGTGTAGTCATCGGATAGACCTTTCCAACGGGATATTGTGCACCTAACGGAGATCATATGCAAAAGTTACGAACCTGGGAAGTTGATGTACTAGCTTACCCCAACAAGGCTCGCATGACTTTTGGTGATTCATCTCCTAGGGTTAGGTTTTTGGATGTTTAGGTTTTTGGAATTCTTGTTTATTGTAAAAAGTCTTGGAGAGCCTCATTGTAACCATCTTCTTGCGAATGAGTGTAATCGTCACATCTCTTCTCAGAGATAAGCCGCCACCATTCTAGCAAGCTTGTTTTATGCTTCATTTTATAGTTTCAGCACATTTTCTTATTGAATAGAAACCAGTTTTATTGTATCTCTATTATTGCATATATGTTATTCTTGTGTCTTTGTGTTAAGAATAATAATAATCTGTATTCATTTTCATTTTTCTCATAAAATCCGGATCAATTTCTTCCAGTGAATCTATGTGGGAGGCCGAGTTGTTTGAATTGGTTTTCATGTCCCTTGTCAGATTGGCCATGAAATCCTAGATCATAGTTTGAGTCTTGGTCAGCCAAACGCAGTGCTCCTGCATTAAGTATATTTTCACCTTTGTATATCCATGAGCATATTCTTGTCTTTGATTCATATTTCATTGGATTTCTTCAAAGAGTTTTTCTTTTCTCTTGGTCTTCCTGAGCTCTCTAATGGGAGATTGATGTCCTTTATGCCTCAAAACATGTGCAACCTTTTGAATTTGTGCACATATGGCCAGTGATATTTGTGTTTCCTTTTTATCCTTCTCCCCACCTTGTTGGCAGTGATCAAGGGAAGCATAATCGATTTTCATTTCCCATTCTGGAGTATGAGGCAGCTCAGTCGGAGCATCCAAGTTCCTAGAAATTCATCATTACATATCATTCAAGCCTTCGTAGATGGCAAGGAATTGGACATTCTTGGATTGTACAGAGCTATATTGATCTATTATTTTCACTTCCAAATGTTAGAATACTTGAAGGTGGGCATACATTTCTATATTTGTCTCAATGCCCTGACCTTCTCAATGCATTCCTTTAACTCTTTGAGGCTTCCTTTATCTTTCTTTTATCGCCTGACTTATTCCTCCAACTCCCTAAACTAATCATCCTTCTCTTTGTTTTGATAGACAAGATCCTTGAGGTTTTATTTCATTTCCAATGTGAAAGTGGTGCCAACAGATGCAATAGAAAGCAGCTATTTTATGACATCTTCTGTCACTAGAGTCTCTATGACAACTGATAAGGGGTTACCTCCAGTAACTGGGAGCTTTCTAGTTTTTCACTGCACAATCCTATTGATGTCCTTGTCGAATTAGAATTTATTTATGTTTTCCACCTCATTGGGCTTATAGGGTGTGTGAAGTCCCAACCAAAGCTCACCGACTGGGAGGTGACCACCGGTGAGTGGAAATTATGCTAAAAAATATGGGATTTCAATGTCCATGGGGGAGCATCATTGTTAAGTGCATCCTCATCTCTTTTCCTTTGATCCTCTTCATCTACTTTTATTACAGCCTCATCTATTGCTCTTTTTTGTTACTACTTCTTTTGTTATTTTTATGGCCATTGTAGCCTTTGTTGCTATTGTGGTTGTTGCTACCACTTTGGCTTTAACTTCCTCTTCCTATCATTTCTTCTCAGAAGCGTCCTCCTTCTTCTTATGTACTTTCTCTTTATTCCTTCATTTCTTATATGTAGATGCCTCCTCAGATTATCTTTGTCCTCTTTGTTCGACCTCTTTGACTTCCTTCTGATTTTTGTTTACCTCAGCCTCAACCTCTACAATGTATTTTCTTTTCCTCTCTTCTTCCATTGTTGCCTTTGATTTAGAAGCCGAAGTTGTAATCATGGTTATCGTTTCTACTATTATCGCCTCTTCTTCATCTTTCTTTTGTGATGATTCTCAAGTATTTTCCTTATATGAGATAATGCCCAGTGGTTTTCCTTTTCGCCTAAAGGAAACTTCATGATAAGTTTGGGTACAACAATGTATCTCTTGTTCTTCCCACTTGGCTTATGTGTATTTCCATCTATGTCTATGCTTGATGCAATATTCCTTGAACACATTCTTGAGGCCATGCCTTCGAAATCTGTCTTCTCCAAAGTGGTGTTGAAGTTTTACTTATATAACTAACAGTTACAACTCTTCTTTATTATTACAGTCATTTAGCACATTAGTTGCATAAATAAGATCATTGAAAGAGAGGCAATCACAAAAACAATAGAAACACACAGATTATCCTAGGAAACCCTCACGGGGGAGAAAATCTAGAAAAAACTTCCTCAATATAGATATATCAAATACCAAATAGAATATCCTCCTCTACTCCTTCACTAGGAAGAGTGAAGTACCACTTAACCAAGAAATACCAAGACACAGACCAAGAACCCTCCTTGACGTCACACTTAGTTGTAGTAGTAGTTCCTCCAAGACTTGTGCACGTCTTCATACTTGCAGAGCTAGTGTGGTGAGTGTGTCCAAATGAGGCGATATCCTCACATATAAATATAAGTTGTGAGGTGGATCTATGGTTGTGACTCTTCACTTGGTGGAGTCGAATTCTCCTAGAAGTGGCTAAAATAAATTTACAATTACTAGAGGGAGAATTTACAAAATACCACCATACAAATACATGTTGACCAATCCACAAAAGGGGATTTGATCTTATACAAGACCTAACTTGATCAATCAACAAAAGGGGATTCGATCTATACAACAATTACTTAAATATAAGTAGAATATTCCTCGAATTTACAATAATTCAACACTCCCCCTTAACAATACGGGTATTCTACTGACAACATTAATAACAACTAACTGGAATCTGTAGCACACCCATTTCGGAACTCTGGGCTTACTTGCGCTCTGATACCCATTTGTACACACCATTTGTACCAAGCTCATACAGATATCATATATCCCATGCATTTAAACAATTAAACACATTTAACTCAGAGTAAAACATATCATTACTTCTATAATTAAACAATCCATAGCATTCCATATTAACTCGTATACACAGCGGAAAACATGATAACATTTACAGTAGAGACATGATAAAATGTGATAAAACATAGTTAGACACTTATCTTGTAACAATGGTGGGATCCACCAACCAAATTCAAGCCTTCCACGAACCTCCCAGCCTTAGACCACACTGCTCATCAACTCAGCAGTGGGTCACCCCCAAGTTGGGACTAAGCTCCACCCCAAGGCAAGGAATCTAGGCTCAGGCTGAGGTTACAGGGAAAATAGTCACACACAACCACAAGGACAAAATTCTCTCCCAGGAATCTCCCATGCTCACTGCCCACAGACCCTCATTCCCCACATGCCTGTTCCACCCCAGGGGAATGCACCTTCTCTGTCACCTAGGCAGTCCTTCGGATACCAATCTCCCTTACCTTGGGTTACAGGAACAGACCGGACCGGAAGTCTCCGGGCTCTATGGCAGCTACAGGGTTCCTTCCAGAAGTTCTCTCCTTCCTCTATGCACTCTCTCACCTGGAGGGAGTCGCTCACAGGCCAACAAGCCTCACGCAGTCCAGTACTGCGTAGTCTCAACAATCCCACAGGAAAACAAACACAGGCTTTCCAAAAACTGGTTCGGCAATCATAGGATGGCTTCACAGTCACGACTTCGGAACAGGGAATGCTTGCATAGGCTCACTCAGATTTCCCGAACAAGCAAAGACTCTTCCCCGAATTCAACACAGGCTTCTCGTAGGCTGGGGTTACATGCACAGGATTTCTCATAATCTGATACAGACATTCGAGTCACAGGGTCTCCCGAAGGTTCTCTACAGGAGTCGGGTTAGTCATACTGCTCAAAGCTCCGTACGCGTTCAGAAAATCCGGTGGAATGGGAATGGAACCTTCTCACGACTCACCCTGGCCGTTTTATTCGCATGCACCAGGGTTGACACTTGTCACCCATGGAACTGCATGCGTTCCACCAACACGTGTTCCTCCCACCACTTGGGAAATCACGCGTCCTTCCAAAAGGACTTAGGATAAAAACATATGATGCGCATATCTTTTGGAATAATATTAAAATATTATTCCTAGGCTTAAGCCCCCCTAGGCTTAGCCCCTAAGCTCAACACTTAGCCCCTTTCCCACCTTCCAGCCCCTAATTCCTTGCCCACTCTGTGGATGCTCAGTCCCCCTTCACTCATTCATCGTGGTCGGTCTGCACCTGGTGGTGTTTATATTTTATTAAGTGTTCTGCATGATTACATATACAACAGCAGGCTCCTGAACTTCAATACTCTGGCTCCCTAGCCTAACAACACATAAGCCTCCAGCTTATGAAAACTTGGCTCACCAACCTATAAAACATAATTACAATTCCTTTCCAAACATGGTTTACAATGGGGCTCGGCCTTGGGGACACTACAATCCCCCTCCCCTTATTTTTGCACTATCCTCAATGCAACTTACACTGTCTCTGCAAGCCTTTCAAAATTTTCAAAAAGATGTGGGTACTCTGCCCGCATAACCTCTTCATGCTCCCATGTCGCGTCCTCAGGACCGTACCAGGTCCACTGGACCTTTACAAGCTCTATAACTCGATTCCGGAGCTATTTGCTTTTCCTGTCCAATATGCGCATAGGATGCACTTGTAGGACACCATCTGGTTCCACCTGAATAATAGTCCAATCAATAATACGATTAGCATCAGGTACATATTTCTCAAGCAGTGAAACATGAAACACATTATGTACAGTCATAGATGTAGGTAATGCAAGCATGTATGCAACTGGCCCAATCCTTTCTAGGATCTCAAATGGCCCACAAAATCTTGCTGCCAACTTAGCGCAACTTCCTAGCCTCAGGAAACTCCTGTTAGTTTTCACTTTCAGGAAAACATGATCACCCACTTTGAATTCTCTATGGTTTCTGTTACTATCAGTGTAACTTTTCTGCCTCTCCTGGGCAGCTTTTATATTATGTTTAATTCTTATCATTTGGTCTTGCATCTCTTTGAGCAGTTTAGGCCCAACTACTACTCTGTCAGCTGGATTATCCCAGCTCACTGGAGTGTTGCACTTTCTTCCATAAAGCGCTTCGAATGGGCTCTTCTTCAATGATGCATGATACCCATTATTGTAGGAAAATTCTACCAAATGCAGGTAGTCTTCCCACCTTGATGGTTTATCCATCACATACATTCTCAGCATGTCTTCTATTACCCGGTTCACCCTCTCTGTCTGACCATCAGACTTGGGATGATACGTTGTACTAAAGTTTAGATTCGTTTCGAATACCTTGAACAATCCTTTCCAAAAATTTGAAGTGAATTTTGGGTCTCTATCAAACACAATTGTCTTAGAAATTCCGTGCAAGCGGGCAACTTCTTTTAAGAAGATATCAGCAACATCTGCTGCCCGGTGGGTGGTTTTCAGTGGAATAAAATGGGCAGCTTTAGTAAGGTTGTCCACCACCACCATGATTGAATCATGTTGCTTGCTTGTTCTAGGTAGTCCGGTGATAAAATTCATTGTTACCACGTCCCATTTCCATTCAGGAATAGGTAAAGGCTTCAGCAACCCTGCTGGGTGCCTGTTCTCAGCCTTAACCTTTTGGCACTCCATACATCTGGCGATGTATTCAGCGATTTATTTCTTCAAACCCAGACAAAAATAATGGCTTTTGACTGCTGCCATAGTCTTCTGATATCCAGGATGTCCAGCATAAGTCACATTATGCATCTCCTTTAGAATTGCCAGCTTCAACTCTCGGACATTGGGTACATACACTATGTTTTTATATAGAAGTAAACCATTAGTTCCCAAGGTGTAACTTTCCTTGGTCTGTGGTCTCTCACGTTGTTGTAGCTTTGCTACAAGATTTTTGTACTGCAAATCAACATTTGCAGCTTCCAAAATTCTATCTTTCATCTCAGGCTGGTACATGCTAATGGCTATAGCATGTAATTCGTGCACTTTTCTGTTGAGTGCATCAGCCACCTTATTTTCTTTCCCTTTGATATGCTTGATATCAAAGTCATATTTGTACAGAAACTCCAACCATCTGATTTGCCTGGCATTTAAGGTTGGCTGATAAAATAAATACTTCAGACCGTTATGATCTATTCTCAACTCGAATCTCTTGCCCATGAGGTAATGTCTCCATTTCCTCAAGGCGTGGACGATTGTTGCCAGATCTAAATCATGAGTGGCATAATTATTCTCATGCTCCTTCAACTTTCGGGATTCATAACAAACTACAAATCCCTCTTGGCTGAGAACTCCTCCCAGCCCCTCCTTACATGCATCCGTGCATACAACGTAATCCTTGTTTGGATCTGCAATCTTCAGGATTGGAGCACTAGTTAGCAACTGCTTCAATCGCTAGAAGCTGCTCTCACATTCTTCAGTCCACTGGAACTTCTTCTCCTTCCTTTGCAAGGAAGTGATAGAATGAGCTATCTTTGAGAATCCAACTATAAACTCCCTATAGTAACCTGCTAGACCCATAAAAGATCTAACTTCTTCCACACTCCTCAACGTTGGCCATTCTTGAATGGCCTATACCTTTTCAGGATCCACAGTGATCCCTTCTTCAGATATAATATGTCCCAAGTAATGGATCTGCCTTTGGTAAAATGAGCACTTGCTCAGTTTTACGTACAGCTGGTGTTCTCTCAACACCTGTAGCACCATTCTCAAGTGTTGCTCATGTTCTTCCTCTGTCTTGGAATACACCAAGATGTCGTCCAAGAATACTATGACAAACTTGTCCAAATAATCTCTGAACAGTCCATTCATTAAGCACATGAAAACAGCAGGTGCATTTGTCAATCCAAACGGCACCACTGTGAATTCATAATGATCGTACCTTGTTCTAAAGGTGGTCTTGCCAATGTCCTCATCCTTTATTCTCACTTGGTGATATCCATATCTGAGATCTATTTTTGAAAATATTTTCGCATCCTTCAACTGATCAAAAAGATCATCAATCCTTGGCAGAGGATACTTGTACTTGACAGTGACCTTATTCAACTATTGAAAATTGATGCACAGCCTCAACGTCCCATCTTTCTTCTTCACGAATAGGACCAGGGCTCCCCGTGGTGACACACTGGGGTGAATGTAACCTTTCTTTAGTAGCTCTTCGAGCTGTAATTGCAACTCTTTCAGCTTTGGCATACTCATTCTATAAGGAGCTTTCGAAACTGGAGCTGTTCCAGGCATCAAATTTATAGAAAAATTGATGTCCCTCCTCGGAGGTATTCCAGGTACCTCCTGAAATACATCCTTGAACTCCTTGAGTACTTCATGGTCTTCTAGATTCGATACTACATCTTGGGATGCTTCTTCCACCCGAGCTACAAATAATTGACAGCCTTTCCGGTAACATTTCTTCAGCTGCATGGCTGAGATTTCCCTCACATCCATGGCTCTGGGAATTCCTTGGACTGTTACCTGATTTCCCTCTTCATTCAAGCATGTGAACCTCTTGTTATGGAAATCCAGAAGGGCATGGTGCTGGTCCAACCAGTCCATCCCAATTAAGCAATCATATGAGCCTAAAGGCAGAATGTTCAATTCAGCCTTAGTGCTCATTCCTTTAATGTCCACTGAAAAGGACTTAACCAATTCAGTGACCTTCCTCTTGGTCCCTTTGGCTAATTGCACTAACCAAGACTTCTCATGTTTGCTTCTCATTATATGCAAACTATCCACCACTCTAGGATGTACATAACTATGGCTAGCCCCTGAATCAATTAAAATAACAAGTGGTCGGTTGTTGATCGTACCTTCCACTTCAATCATGTGTGATTGAAATTCTACTTGCTTATTGTCCAGGGCTGCATAGATCCTCAGCATTCTACTGCCCATATCCTCCACTGTTTCATCTTGCTGAACAGTATGGATAGTTCTTGCTTTGTCTTTTCTCTGGGAGCAGTCTCTGTACCTATGATTTCCTTTACAGCCCCAACAATCTATAGGTGGAGGCATTGGCATCTGCTCACTCCCTTCAACCTTCCTAGGCTCTTTAAAAGATGACTGACCCCAAGGACTGTTTCTGCTAAAGGCAGGCTTGCTTCCCTTATGCCTCTGTTCCTTCTTAAATTTCCTCTGATCATCCCAGACCTTCTGAAGGATAGGCCTTTATCCTTGTTGTTCATACAAGAATTTATCTTTTCTGATGGTCTCTTCCATGGTCTTAGGATAGTCATATTGAATCTTGTCACTCATGGAAGGTGGCAGTCCACTCAAATACCTCTGAATTTTAACAGCTTCGTCCTTGATGAATGGAACATACTTCGGTAGTTCCAGAAAATTTCGTTCATACTCATCAATGGTCATACTGCCCAACTTGAGTTCAAAGAACTCCTTCATCTTTCTATCATAGTATCTTTTAGTCAAGTATTTCTTCTCGAAATACCTCTTAAACTCCTTCCACATGACCTCTTTCTCTCTGATGTGCTGCACCTGTACAAACTGATCCCACCACATGGATGCTTTTCCTTTCAGTTGCTACATTGCAATTCTTCCTTCTGCATGGGCAGAATAATTCTGCAGTTGGAAGTATTTCTTCATGCCAAGCAACCAGGTCTCGGCATCTTCCTCCTTCTTATGTTCTCCATCGAATGTTGGAGGCTTAATCTTGTTCATCTCTCCTTTCAATTCCTCATTTCCAGATTTTTGATGTTTTCTGGTAGGGGATGGGCTTGAACTACTGTGTGTCTTCCTGTCAGAATGTCTTTGGGAGCGACTAAGATGTCGGCTACCGCTCCTCGACCTTCTTCTTATTTCATGGGTTTTGCGACTCTCCGTCGTACTTGAGTCTCTTCCCTTCTTAAGTTTCTTCTCTATTATTTCCAAGTTCTTCAAAAATTTTAAGTTTAATGCACCCTACCGATCCCTGACTTTCATGAGCTTTCCGCTATCATCTTGGCGAGTCTGGGCCTCTCTTTGCAATCCTTCAATGATTTTCATTATGTTTCCTCCTTATCCTTCACTTTTCCATGCCCATTGGAGTTTGATCCTTCGATTCCCAAGTTAACATCCTTTCCTTCCTGTTCGTCTTTTATTTCGAGGGTAATCTGCACCTTTCCCCACTCCATACTCAGTCATTGGTTAACTGGAGTCCTGACCTCTGTTGAACTCTACACAGGCACTGTGCAAATAAAATTGTAGTTTATCAGGCCATTAAACCTTCAGGAACAATCTTCAGCATTTATAACTAATATCAACAAGAACAAAAGACATTTCAATTCCAATGGGTTTTCTGAGCTCTCGTTTGGCTCTGCAATTTTCGTGTTTTCGAAGCTTTCATTTTCGGCACTTCAAGATTTCAGAACTTCAGGTTTTTGTACCTCGGGACTTTGGGTTTTGGGGTTTCGAAGTCTCGGTACTGGAGAACTCTCGTTTAACTCTCCTTTCCAACCCCCGACTTCCAAAATTCTGCTTTACCTAATTCTTCGGGTCTACAGCACAGCTGTCGCCCTTTACCAAAGTGGTGCATGGCATGTTTCAGAGGATCCTTGTTACGTTCAGTGACATCATTAGGGTCCCACCACTCTTGCTTCTCTTTTTGACCCTCTGACATGCGGTACATCTCCATGTGTCCACATCCATTCCTAGAAAAATCCAACGGTCAGATCTTTCTCACATCGGACGGTCGTTAAAGACCGAGAGATTCCCCGAAGGAATCTCGTCCATTCATTGGGACTTAGCCACATGATAACGTCTCGACAGTATGGTCAGGATTTATCATGATGAGAGTCTGATTTCTTTGTCAACGGAACTCCCGAATCCCCGATTTTTCGAAACGGGTAATCTCTCAACACGTGGCCATCTCAAATCGGACGGCCCACGACTACTCCAGGGTTTCCACCATGGAAAATCCCGATCCTTTTGGGGTTTTGGGCTTCCAAATGCCAATGTGCTCTAACTCTCGTTATCCCTCCAGGCTAGACTCATGGTTCACACGACCTCCCCTTATATGACCACAGTCATACCTCCTATCGGGGTTTCAGACTTTCCAATGTCGAAACACATATGTCCTCAGGATTCGCGAAACGTCGAACCCCGATATGTCGATGGCCTCCTGATCTCACCAACGTGTCCCAACTGATGGATGGCTCAGATCGTTCCCGAGAATTTTACCATGAAAATTCCCGACCTCCTTCGTGACTCCCGATATCGCGATTCCCGATTTCCCGAAATGGGAAATCTCACGACACGTGTCCTCCGTCTTTCGGACGGTCTAGATCTATTTCAGATATTTCTCCCCTAGTCTCTGAGGTTTAAACTTCGGACATCTCCCGACAGATCCAACGGCTGACGGGTTTTCTAGCCGAGATCTGACGGCTCAGACCGTTCCTAACCAATTTGGAATTTCACGTATCGCGATTTCCACATTCCTATGTATTTCAAAAGGAATTTTAATCCCTACTCACATTTTTCCAGATCCGATGGTCACGAGGGCTCGCCTTCCCTCCCGAATAGATCCTAAGGTTCTAACACCATTGGTGTAGAGACCTGTCTCCCTGTGGCCATAGACCACACCAGCTGCAGTTTCACTCGCCGCTATACTTCCTGAGCTCATAATCACAGTCAATCAACTACTTGACACTCCGGAACAAACGAAGGTCCGAAATTGGTCCTCCAGACCCAATTTCCCTTCACATTCTCGGTCCAAAGACCACTCCACTGGCCCATCTAGGCTCAGTGTCGAAACCATAGCTCTGATACCAATTTGTAGCACACCCATTTCGGAACTCTGGGCTTACTCGCGCTCTGATACCCATTTGTACACACCATTTGTACCAAGATCATACAGATATCATATATCCCATGCATTTAAACAATTAAACACATTTAACTCAGAGTAAAACATATCATTACTGCTATAATTAAACAATCCATAGCATTCCATATTGACTCATATACACAGTGGAAAACATGATAACATTTACAGTAGAGACATGATAAAATGTGATCAAACATAGTTAGACACTTATCTTGTAACAATGGTGGGTTCCACCAACCAAATGCAAGCCTTCCACAAACCTCCTAGCCTTAGACCGCACTGCTCATCAACTCAGCAGTGGGTCACCCCTGAGCTGGGACTAAGCTCCACCCCAAGGCAAGGAATCTAGGCTCAGGCTGAGGTTACAGGGAAAATAGTCACACACAACCACAAGGACGGAATGCTCTCCCAGGAATCTCCCACGCTCACTGCCCACAGAACCGCATTCCCCACATGCCTGTTCCACCCCAGGAGAATGCACCTTCTCTGTCACCTGGATAGTCCTTCGACTGCCAATCTCCCTTATCTTGGGTTACAGGAACAGACTGGACCGGAAGTCTCTGGGCTCTATGGCAACTACAGAGTTCCTTCCAGGAGTTCTCTTCTTCCCCTGTGCACTCTATCACCTGGAGGGAGTCACTCACATGCCAACAAGCCTCACGCAGTCCAGTACTGCGTAGTCTCAACAATCCCACAGGAAAACAGACACAGGCTTTCCAAAAACTGGTTCGGCAATCACAGGATGGCTTCACAGTCACGGCTTCAGAACAGGGAATGCTCGCATAGGCTCGCTCAACTTTCCTGAACAAGCAAAGACTCTTCCCCGAATTCAACACAGGCTTCTCGTAGGCTGGGGTTACACGCACAGGATTTCTCAGAATCAGATACAAACATTTGAGTCACAGGGTCTCCTGAAGGTTCTCTACAGGAGTCGGGTTAGTCATACTGCTCAGAGCTCTGTACATGTTCAGAAAATCCGGTGGAATGGGAATGGAACCTTCTCACGGCTCACCCTAGTTGTTTTATTCGCATGCACTAGGGTTGACACTTGTCACCCATGGAACTGCATGCATTCCACCAGCACGCGTTCCTCCCACCACTTGGGAAATCACGCGTCTTTCCAAAAGGACTTAGGATAAAAACATATGATGCACATATCTTTTGGAATAATATTAAAATATTATTCCCAGGCTTAAGCCCCCCTAGGCTTAGCCCCTAGGCTCAACACTTAGCCCCTTTCCCACCTTCCAGCCCCTAATTCCTTGCCCACTCTGTGGATGCTCAGTCCCCCTTCACTCATTCATCGTGGTCGGTCTGCACCTGGTGGTGTTTATATTTTATTAAGTGTTCTGCATGATTACATATACAACAGCAGGCTCCTAGCCTTCAATACTCAGGCTCCCTAGCCTAACAACACATAAGCCTCCAGCTTATGAAAACTTGGCTCACCAACCTATAAAACATAATTACAATTCCTTTCTAAACATGGTTTACGATGGGGCTCGGCCTTGGGGACACTACAGAATCAATACATCATCAAGAGGAGGGGACATCATCATCAACATCGGGAACATTCTCGGTCATATCTATAGGTGTTGGCCCTTGACCAAGTTTTGGGGAGATCCTTGGTCAAGTTGACCTATTTTGGGACTTCGATAGCCTGTCGAAGACGAAATACAAGATGAAGCAGAGATCGTGGGATCTTGGCCCCTTTTTGGGTATTTTTTGGGATTTGGGAATATGTAATGGGAATGGGATGTCGACCCATGGGTTTACCCATGTTTAGGCCTATTTTGTAAACTATAAATAGATGTCTAGGAAATGTAAGGAGGAGAGAATGGGCATATATGTGATATAAGGCCAATAAGCTAAGTGCTAAGAGAAAGTACTATTTGCATACTATGAGAACGTGTAGAGCTAAGTGCAAGTGGTTGTAACATATGGTGGAAGGCTTTATGCTATACCTAGCTCAGGGAAGGAGGATCCGGCGAGGTGTGTGCAGATCTCTTTTCCTATGCGAAGTAGGGTTTTTGTGGCTCTATGCATGTAGATGACTGATTGAAGCTAATAAATAAAAAGAGTCGGTGGACGTAGCCATAGGGTGGGGGTGAACCACGTAAATACTGTGTTATTCTTCTCTATGTGATGTTCTGATGTGTTTATGTGTTATTTACTAAGTGCTTGATATATATAGATAGATAGATCTGTTTATGCTTTGTGCTTGTGATGAATCCGGATGTTAGATCTGATATAAGTGAATATGCTTAGTGCTTGAGTCTGCTAGATCTGGTCCATTTATATATGCTAAGTGCTTAAGTACATTAGATCAGGGTGAATGTTGCGATGCTTTGTTTTCTCTGTGGAGTAGATATTGGTTAAACAATGATGAACTGACGGTGCTAAGTGCTCTATTAAGTATTATAATCACACATCTGTGTCCCAAAGTAGCTATGCCAAAAGAAGATACGAATCAGAATAGAAAAAGGTCTACCGAGACAAAGCTCACTGGGAAGAAGGCTAGAAAGCTAAGTAAGAAGAGAGCTAAGATCGAAAATTTGTAGAAGGTTCCAGAAGGAACCTCGCCGAAGGAAAATTTGCAAAATGGGAGCTTCGTCGAGATATCATAACAACAACATATGGCACTTCGCCATGACGAAGAAATATAGTCGTTGGGGACATTATAACCATTAGACCAATGCTTCGAATGGGTAGAAATACATTTATGGACAGACAGCTCGCCATCCAACCGTTGGGACCGTGCCATAACAGACATAATAGAGTTAATGAAGGCTTCATACCCGTTGTAAGCGACCCGTTTTCGAGTTACCTATTTATCCCTTTGCACCATGCACCAAGAACACTTTTGCCAATCGTGAATTTGAGCTCGCAGACTTGTTTATTTTACACAGTGGTCATTGCACTATTGCCTTTTATCCTATTGCAGTGTCTAAGTTACCCTCCAAACTCGAGATTGTTAACCCTGAGCGTGTATGTTGGACGAGTTGAGCGCTTCCGAGAAAGTTGTTGAAGAATTTTTGATCGACCCTATGACTAAAAGAGTCAAGTTGATGTATACAGGTGTACAAGCATCATCGACGAGAGGACTACCAACCTCTCCGTTCACTACTCATGGATTTGGACCATCCCGACCATCAGATGAAAAGAAAACCAAGCACATGGATGATCTAGCGAATGCCAAATTTATCCCAAGTATATTACCCTCCTATATTCCACCTCTGAATGGAGCAGTAAATCAAGACAGTGTGCCCATAGATTTTGAATACACCTTGGTTATGGCATACCTCCCGAAAGGGATACACGCAGTTTGAGAAGACCAAGATAAGATTGCAGCGTTGAAGTTTAGTGACTTCAACCTTGGAGATCGCAAAGTCTACAACATGCTCTCCCCACATAAGTATCTGACCAAAAATAAGGGGAAGAATTTGAAGATAATCCCCAGTCGTGGACTATGGACCTCGCGCAGTCCACCCTACTAAACGTCATGAAGATTCCTCACTTCGGATGACACCAGGAGGTGAATGCATGTGTCAAGCTACTACTATCTTGTTACCATGGTGGTTATTTGTGGCTAAACCGTTGTATAACGGTTGATATGACGTTGTTCAATCGGATCACAAGCTTGAGTATGCAAGGACCTGATCCACAAGATTTTTACCCCGAAAAATCCATGGATCATGCTCTAGCACAGAGGATCAAGGACACTTATGGCGATGTCGAGAAGGGAACGCGAAGCTACATGGTAGCTTCTATCCATAGTGGCGCAGTGTGCCTCTCCTGTCAATTGATTGCAGGGAAGTTAGTACAAAATAACTTCCCTACTCAAGTCACTGGTTTCATAGTCGACCTCACAGGTAAGTGCATGGAAGGCCTTCAAATGAACTAGGCAAAGAACCTAGTGAACCAGTTGGAACTTGACTACAGAGAAGCACAAGATCAAGGATATGAATTTCATTTCAGCTGGCTCTTGATCCTTATAGATTTTATTTCCTGGGAGATGCTGGAAGGTATGACCTTCTTGGACATCGATCCTTTTGAACCATTGGCCGCAAAGTTCAGTACGCTGTGGTACTCAAATGACATGAATAAACAGTGGAAGTCAAATGTTGTTTTCCATACCTACTAAAATCAGTTGAAGATAGCCATACAGTCGAAGCCTCGCATGACTCTGAACACTCTACACAAGTTCCAGCCTTTGATCAAGTTCAGCGCAAATCGACATTTTATTTACATCACAGCGCACGCCAACAAACACAAGCAATAACTTCAATCCTACTACAAGCCGACGGAGGAGGACTTGGACAAGATCACAAAGGACTGGTCGACAAACCTCTTTATTCCAGCAAACCCTGCAGAGATATCTGACATTGACAGCCCAGAAACTACGTAGGATACACCTGGACCTAGCAGAACAAAGAAGACCGAAGAGGTCCAAGAGATAGATAGTGCATCCATAAAAACTGCTTCCATATCACCAAAGCAAGGAGGTGATGGTGAAGAGTTAGATGATAAAGAGGTCAAACAGAAACAAGGAGATGAGGTTGACCCCCTAAAGAAGAGGAAAGGTTCACCTCTGAAACCTTCCTCCTGAAAGAAATCGAAGGCCACCATGACCAATATGCAAATTGTCCTCACCTTCGATGAATTTGAATTCCTCATACCATCCCTACAAGATACTTCATTGGAAATAATAGAGAAATAAGAAGCAAAGCAAGAAGATATGTATGATCGAATTGAGACTAAAATATGACAAGTACAGTAGGCCCTACAATCCAATCGTGCAGTTTGCACTGTGTCAGGAGAGCCAGAAATGGGAGATGAGCCATCTCAACTCCACTGCCTAGCTGATACAGTCGAAGCTTTCCTTCGATGAGTACATGAAGAAACAAAGCAAGCCACCCAAGATTTGACACAAGTAGAAGGAGTACTCGTAGAGCAACACAGTGTTGCAGAACAGGAAAAGCTTGCTCTCCAAGCAAAGTTTGATGAAGAAAAAGCACATCTACAGCAAGAAAAGGAACAGTTGCTCACGAAGCAACTCGAAGTAAAATAAGTGGTCAGCAGAGCACTTTTCTCTATGACAGTCGTAGAAATCAAGGCATAAGACCGAGTTACACAGCAGGTGAACTAGCTTGCAAAGACCATTCAACAGCTACAGCGATGCATAGCAGATTTGGAGCTATGCATTGTACCTAAGACCCCACAAGATGTAAGAGACCAAAGAGAAGCAACCTCCTGGAGTGCAATTGAAAGTCTAAAGGCTCTTACCCTGGAATGCAAGCAACTTACCGATCGCAGTGCCCAAACCTATGAACAACTCACGAAGAACCCATAATTGAAGGCACTGGAGTCGCAGCTCCAAGAGGCGAAGTATCAAGTTGAAATGATATAGGCGCAGCTAAAGTCCCTGTTAGCTATGGAAAGAATTAAGCGCTCCCAAGAGTAGCGGACCGCCCAGCAGCAAATCCATACTATCTAGAGCAGAGTTATGGAAGTAACTCAGAGGCTCCAACCCGTACAAGACAAGGCCTATCAAGTGTTTATAGAGGTGGAAGGCCAAGGAGCAGAGCTAGAGGAGGTTGTCACTACAACTGAACAACATCTAGAAGGACTTATCAATGATGCAGTCATCCAAGAGTTCATCGAACAGGAGGTTGTAGCACAACAGCAAGTCGAAGCAATGAAAGCCAAGCTCGAGGCATTCGAAGCATAACTAGTCAGACCAGAGTGACTCGGGATGAGTCACGAGTGAGTGTTGGGGGCATGTTGGCCCTTAACCAAGTTTTGGGGAGATCCTTGGTCAAGTTGACCTATTTTTGGACTTCAACAGCCTGTCGAAGATGAAGCGCAAGACAAAGAAGAGATCGCGGGATCTCAACCCCTTTTTGGGTCCTTTTTGGAATTTGGGAATATGTAACAGGAATGGGATGTCGACCCATGGGTTTACCCATGTTTAGGCCTATTTCATGAATTATAAATAGATGTCTAGGCAATGTAAGGAGGGGAGAATGGGCATCTATGTGATGTAAGGCCGATAAGCTAAGTGCTAAGAGAACGTACTTTGTGCATAATGTGTGAACTTGTAGAGCTAAGTGCAAGTGGTTGTAACATATGGTGGAAGGCTTTGTGCTAGCTCAGGGAAGGAGGATCTGGCGAGGTGTGCGTGGATCTCCTGTCCTATGCAGAGTAGGGTTTTTGTGGCTATGTGCATGTAGATGATTGATTGAAGCTAATAAAGAAGAAGAGTTGGTAGATGTAGCCCCAGGGTGGGGTGAACCACGTAAATATTGTGTTATTATGCTCTGTGTGATGTTATGATGTGTTTATGTGTTATTTACTAAGTGATTGATATAGATAGATAGATAGATATGTTTATTCTTTGTGCTTGTGATGAATCTAGATGTTATATCTTATATAAGTGAATATGCTTAGTGCTTGAGTTTGCTAGATCTGGTCCATTTATATATGCTAAGTGCTTAAGTACATTAGATCAGGGTGAATGATGTGATGGTATGTTTTCTCTACGAAGTAGATATTGGTTAAACAATGATGAACTGACGGTTCTAAGTGCTCTATTAAGTATTATAATCATAGATCTATGTCCTAGCTAAATTTGCAAACACCTGAGTCCTACAACCACCCTTGCCTCTACCTCGGGTGAGACTTCATCTGCTTCGCAGGTGTTGCCGAAAGGGATTGTAGTTAAGGTTTTTTTGGTGTGTTGTTGTAGCGTTGAACCCTGGGTCTTCCCCTATGCCAACAATAGGCCATTGGAAGTTTTTCTCATCATCAACATCAGTAGAAACTGAACATAATCATCATATGCAACACAAAGTTGGAGTAACATCATCATCATCATCATCATCATCAATAGTTATTGAACATCATCATCATATGTAGCACGAAGATGGAGTAACATCATCATCATCAGCGGCATGAAGTTGGAACATCAACATCAATAGCATGAAGATGGAACAACAACATCAATAACATGAAGTTGTAATAACATCATCAACAACACGAAGCTAGAATATAAACATTTATATGTGGCAACAGAATGAGGAAGGTGCATCAACAACAACTTATGTGGTACTCTGACAGACCTTCCTTACTGGACCTTCAGGATCTACCCAGGAATCATAATCTTCCCTAGGATATAAAATCCTAACAAGATACAATGTGGTAGTTTGACAGACCATCCTTACTCAATCTTCGAGATCTGCCCAAGAATCATAAGATTCTGTAGGATATAAAATCCTAACTGAGATACCACTACTGACCACATTTGGCATATACATGCATAGGTACTCTAACAGATCATCCTTACTGGACCTTTGGGATCTTCCCATGGATTATTAGTCCCCTAGGATATAAAATTCTAACTGAGCTACCCATTGTTGGTCAGGATACCATAGTATCATCAACATCAACCCCCCTTTCGAGGGAGGTCCTTTTGGACTACACCAAGCTTGTTTCGGAAGTACTCAAACTTCACATGAGACAAAGGCTTAGTCAACACATCTACAACCTACTCATCTATGCCAACATATTGGAGCTTTACAACACCCTTCTGCACCATGTCATGAATGTAGTGATACAAGATCTCTATGTGCTTCGTTTTATCATGGAACACTGGGTTCTTTGTCATATTTATGAAACTCTGGTTATCACATAGAATCATGGTATCTTTCATCTCCATATCAAACAAACATATCAACAACTTATGAAGCCATATGAATTCACAATTGGAGGATCATGATGCAATGTAATCTTCTTCTGACACACTGAGAACAATAATGGATTGCTTCCTTCTTTTTTACGAATTCATGGTTGGCCCCAAACTGAAAGAACATACTGAAGTGTTTTTTATGTATGAATCATTTCCAACCCAATCTGAATAAGTATAGCAATACAATCTGAAGTCATGATCTCCAGTATAACAGAGACCATAATCCAACGTACCCTTAAGGTATCTCATCGCATGCTTTGTAGCTACAAGGTGAACACGTATGGGCTCCACCGGATACCTATTTCAGGTGTTCACAACAAAGTATATATCTAGTCTGGTATTCGTCAGATGCATCAATGAACCAATCATCTGTCTATATAGAGTATTGGCAAATATTTATGATGAATTATTAGCCAATAACTTCATATTCATCTCCATAGGAGTGGACATGGATTTACATTCCATCATGTCGAATCTCTTTATAATTTCCACAACATACTTTCCTTGATAAAGGAAAATCTCTTCTGGGCTCTGCCATACTTCAAGACCTAAGAAATAGTGCATCGATCCTAGCTCCTTCATTTCAAATTCAATGGAAAGATTCTTCTTACAATATGTGATGAGTTTTTCTTCATCTATCAAGAATAAGTCATCCACATATAGCAGCAATATAATGGGTCCATCATCCATTATCTTGAAGTAAAGGTTGGGATCAACTTTACTCTTCGTAAATCCCAAGCTCATTAGAAAACTATCAATCCTACCATACCAAGATCTTGGAGCTTGCTTCAACTTGCAGACATGAGTCTTCCTGTCTTGTACTTTGAAACCAAATTTTCACATCACATTGTACCAACCCGGTACACTTGCTCAGCTGCAACTCCATCTACATAATAATGTGTTGATTATATGTGCTTTCTACAAAGCACTATTTGTCTCACTATCTGAGAGTATGTCCTCTACTTTTTCTGCAACTATTCCTTCTGGAATCGGGACTCTACACCTGTAGTTGTTATTTCTAAAGATGAGAATGCCTTATTTATTCTCATTGTAGTTGTTGAACTCTGAGAGTAGCTAATCTATTCTATCATGTATTGCACCAACTGGAATTGGATATAACTCACTCTCAAATACAAATATTTCCATACCTTCTCCCTCTAAATCTCATACTATGTCAGCTTATTTTAATGAATCTATATATACTTCTTCTGATTATGGGAGCGAGTGTCTCGTCATAGTATTCTCCCCCTTGTTGGGAGAATCGTATGGACACAAATCAGGTTTTGTATATTTGTATACCATTATCTGCAACATCCTTGTTCTATTAGATCAATCTTGGAATTCACCACTGACTTCCCTTATGGTCTCAAGGAAAAATCCATATTCCAATAATTTTCACTAGCTTCCTCCTCTGTCACTGAAACAAGGGAATATTCCCAGGAGATTTCACGTCTCCTAGACATCTCTGAAGCTACAATATAGTCTTATCAACTCATGGCATTTGTCTTCCAGTCCTGGAAGATGTCTCATTTTCCCATCTAATCCTTTCTAAGATCAGGCTTACTCTGAGTCTTGATTTCTTCTAAGTCTACAAAAACTTCATAGTCTCTGCAGGATATACCTGGTGTTTGAATACCAAGTCTTAATATGAAAATTTGAGTCGGACTTCAAATGAACTTTGCTTCCTGTCAAGGTGGTTTCATTATCCATTGACCATGTCTACTGTGAGTTCTATTCTAATGTTTGGTAATCTTTGGAGCCTTCTGCTCCTCCTGATCTATCTCCATATGAGATGTTTCGTATGTAGAAAAAGTAGCTTCTTCTTTTTCTTCGGTACATGGATGTATACAGTCATATATACAACTTGGATAGTCTACTCCATGTCTCATCTAATATATTTTCTCGTGTAATTGTCACTATAACTACCTTAGGGTTATCACTTGTGACCTACCCGAAACAAGAACAACAAGAGAGAAACAATAGAAAAGAATAATACTCTTTATAATAATAATAAAAACAATAGCGAGAAAAATCATCATAGTAGATCCTTCAAAGCTATCACTTGTGATCTACCTTAAACAAGGGTAAAAATTAAGGAATACAATATTAAATAATGAGAGAAACACTCTGCTAGTGTTGTGATCAATCATTCCTCCATGGTAACTTGAAAACAAAACAAAAAGTTTCTCTTGGAGGAGATGTTAGTTATATATAGTAAATTATTACAGTAAGAATTTATCTTAATAGTGCTCACATGCTACCAAGTATTCAATAATAAAACTTTTCAAAGATTGGTATCACAACTATAGTGTTTAGCAGTTATCAAACTTGATATCTGTAAATTTGAATCGTATCAATTTAATCAATCAAACCAGGAACCTGGAGTTTTGTTCTCAAGAATGAGTGTGTTGATTTTATTCTGAGTCTCCTTCACTCAAGATGAAAAGTACTTTCTTCAACATGTCCTCTGTACTAGGACTATATGATATCTTGACAGAAATCTAAGTTAGGGAATAAACTCTATAATCTCAACTTTAATCAATATAATAATTTGACTTTAATTTTGACCAATGGTTAGTATGATAACTTCAACAGATCAAAATGCAACTTGGATGTTCATAAGATTACAATAATTCCATAAAACGTAGAGGCATATCAAATTAATCAACCTGGGGTGCATAGTTCCTCTAAATGTGTTGGATCTGAGATCCCTCTGGATCTTCGATTGTTGTTTAGACACAATTTCATTTCTTTTGAAAATACCCTTTAAAATAACGATACAATTTAAACATATGTAGGTACATACCTCTGACAACATCGGTAGGTAGTGGCACCATCTAACAACAGTGGAAAGCAATAAATAAACTTTAAAATTTCAAAGGTGCTTCAACTTGTAACTTAAAGTTAGTTGGATATTTGCTAGGGTAAGGCGCACTAGGACAATAAAAATTAGTCCCAACACTTCACAAAAAAACTTTCACTACAACTGGAATGATGGAATGGTCACTACAATTGATATTGCAATTACAACTGCAACTTAGGGTTTTATGAGGAAACCCTAATTTCTCAAACTTCAAATTTTGGAATTCTGATCCAAGGACTAGATGCGCCCTCCTAGGGCAAGTTCCTAGGTGTGGTTACTTTTTCCAGCGTGATGCGGGAGCATCCTTCCACATCTTCATATGTGCCAGCAAACCAACACATAGGCATGCATTGGAGAAAGGCAGAGGCACCGACCCTCCCATTTTAAATTTGAAATATGATCCTATATGGATTTATGTTGTAAGGCTGAGTAAATCCAATCCATTCCTTTGTACAAGTAGTGGATAGGGTCACCTTAATGGTTGAATGTAAGTAGGTCTAGGTATTAGTTAGGTCTGTATCTTCATTCATTATAAGAAGCTATAGGGATAAGGTGTCTTAACTGAGACAGTGATGGCACTAAGGCAGTAGAGAGGATAAGCTCGAGGAGCCCTCTTGGAAGAAGGGGATTTTCTGAGACGAGAGTTAGGAGGAGGATTCTAAGAGAAGAGCCTGAGAAACTTGAAACCTTAGAAATAGGAGGTAGAATATTTCTTTGAGAGAGATTAGACTCTATGGTTGTCCAACCTGCACATATTGTAATCAGATTTTCATATTAATGAAAAAGACAACAATTTTTCCTACACATGATTGTTTATGTGTTTATGTATTTCATGAATGTATAATGTAGATGTATGTGATAGGTTTCATCTGCAGTACGAAGATAGACTTATCTATCTTCATTGAGGTTGTTATGTCATTATGGGTTCTTTAGGCTATGCAAGGAGTGCATAACAAAACATTGGAGGTTATGTAGCCAGTGCAAGGAGTGCGCATCTAAACTCTGTTGAGTCAGAAAAGAACGTTACAGGAGGGCATACCAAAGCAATCATAAAAATGAAGAGGAACCTCTAGGTTGTTGAATACTTTAGAGGAGAAACTATGCAGAAAAGGAACAGAGAGACAAATTTACTTAACACTCTGTAAGAAAGGTCTCTGCAAGATGTGCATTGAGAAAGAGGTTTCCAGGAGGGCACGAAGTTTTCCTTTTAAACGAAAGTGGAAGGGTTGAGACCATTTTGGAGTTTTGAGTCAGTTTGAAGCTTAGAAGAGATATCACAAGGAGTTTGAGTGAGACAGACTTATTCCAAGTCCCAAATCTCAGAAGAGATAGTTCTTTCAGAAGCAAAGATGAGACCCAAGATAGTTGGTTTTGCAGGAGAAAGTTCATGGGCCGAAGCCTTCGAACACTTAAATATTTCAAGTCAGAAGAAATCCAAAGCTCAGGAGGAGGAGCGACATCAGCCGTTAGATAAGTTGTGGGAAGAAGTTTGGACCATCAGATCAGGGTCTAAGATGAAGGAGGAAATTGCGAGGAAGAAATAGATCCCATCCATTAGATCTAAGTACAAAGGATCGACAGTCATCTGATCAAGGTAAGGTGCATGAACATTAAGTCCTTTGAAAGTGCACAGAGGGATGGGATAGTCGAAGTCTTGAAGTCCCGAAGAAGACAGGGATCATCCATCATCCAGGGGGACAGGTGGTGGAGGATCTAAGAATCTAGAGTAGAAGTACTTCGAAAGTTCTCGGACAAGAAGAAAGTGAAATATCTGAAGATATGAAGGTCGAAGTAGACCAAGGTCATTGGTCGCAAGGATACATGCATGAATAGATCTGAGTCTTCGGGTGAAAGCACTCCAGGAGGAATGAGTGCACAGGAGTTGAAATTCCTGAAGCCCAAAGAATCAAAGCAGATAGAGGCTGTCATATCAAGGGGGAGACATGTGTCAACAGATCTTGTATTTCATGTGAAAGCACTCTGGGAGGAATGAGTGTGTAGTAGTTTGAAACTCCCAAAGAGTCGAAGGAAATTTGGACCATCAGATCCAAAAGAACACATGTAGATGGATCGTGAGCTCTAGGAGGAATAGAAGGTGGAGTGTTGAAACTCTTGAAGTCCGAATAGCCAAAGTAGTTGGGAGCCATCGATCTGCGGGAGGACAAACATTGTTAGATCATGGACTCCGGGTAAACACTTTGGGAGAAATAGAGCATGGAGAAGTTGACAGTTGAGACTTCTAAAGGTCGAAGTCCTAAAGTGGACCAGGGTTGTTAATTTGAGGTGGACGCGTGGTGCAAAATATAGAATTTTGGATACGGAATACTTTGGAGGATAACAAAGGGTGAAAATGTCGAAGCCCTGAAGCGAATCTCGACCGTTGATCGAGAAGGGTGGAGAAGACCACTGATTTGGTCTTGGTTGAAAGTGCTGAAGTCCCGAAGTGGATGAGAGTCATCAATTTGAGGAGGACACATGGCAAGAGGTCTGCCATTTCAGATAAAGTCACTTCGGGAGAAAAAGGAGTGTGTTGAACAAGAACTCCCGAAGCTCGGAGAGTCAGAGTTCATCTGATCCATCTGTTTGCTAAGGATAGGTGTCAGCAGATCTCCCACTTCGAAAGATCACCATTTCATAGGGAGAAAGAGTTGATATTTGAAACTCCCGAATCCCGAAGGGAGAAATCAATCGTAGTCATCAATTTAAGAGGAGGGCATGCGTCGATAGATCATGAGATCTGGGGGTGTGTGTGGAAGGAGGAAGAGGGTCACTGACTGAAATTTAACCAAGGTAGATAGAGGAAATATTGTAGTTGTTGATCAAGAGGCATTGCCCAAGATTGAAAATCAACTGTCACACTTAATTGCGGAGTCATAAATTTCTCGGACGTTAAAATTCTTAGAGCAGGCCACAATTGAAACCACAGTATTGGTAAAGGGATACGTGGCGACTAGAGGTGAATTGAAGGGAGAAAATTGGAGTGGTTGCAAACCACTTTTGTCTACCCTACAATCATATGTTTATGTAAGAACACATCCTGAGGTCACATGTCAGAAGGGGACTAACATAAGGAGCTAGTGCCCACAAATAGAAAGTGCCAAGAGCGCTCGAGAAAGGGACCGCAGGTTTGACAGGACCTAAGAGGTAGGAGAAAAGGGGGCTTGTGCAAGTTTATTTGGGTTCAAGCAGGAGCCCAAAGAGTCGATATGACTTAGTAGATTTAAATATCCTATACCGGGAGGTTGTAGAATGCCCAGGAGGGGAGGGGGGTTGCATCATGTGGTATCAGAGCAGAATTTTTGTTTGTAGACAACAAACAAAGGAGACAGAGGAAAAATCATTTATTTTGTTTGCAGATAGTAGACAAAGGAGAGACGATGAAAAGAGATAATCTAATAACATCACATGTTATCAGAAGTTAAATTTCACCTGTAGATAGCAAGTGAAGGAGAAGACAGAGTATTGATGCTTTGTGTGAAGGATTGTTGCAAGTCTGCAGCAATCAGCAGACAACCAGGTGAGTTGTGGGAGAAGTTGGAGATACTCTTGAATGAAAATTAATCCACAAACTTTCTAGGAGGGAAAGAAGAGGGTGAAAATGATTACTGAATCCCATGAAAGTGGTCAGAGAGAAGGCCACCAGCAGAAAATAAATCCAGAGATGGATCTGGAGCTCATAGAGATAAGAGAAAGGATTGAGAGGCTAGCATTGAAGATGCAGCAGGAGGCAAAGTTACACTGGAGGTACGAATGGCCTCTGAACAGGAAAGTAAAGTAACATGTTCAAAAGTTGTTGGATAGAAGGAAACAAAAAATGTTGAAAAGGTGGTTGAGGCATGCTGAAAACCTCAGTAACACAGAGGAGGATCTGGTTTTCATTTATGATCCAGAAGTTGGAGAAACCCTCAGTGATGAGGAAGAGAGGTCAGTTAGAGATCCCATAAACTGCCAGGAGGGAAGAGATGGATTTTCATATTTCCAAGTGGGAAATGAAATGATATCAGTTGAGGATCGCATAGACTTTCAGGAGGGCAGTGATAAAAATTCATATTGCCAGGTGGGAAATGAGATGATATCAATGGAGGATCTCATAGACTGTGAGGGGGGTAGAATTAAAATCCCAGATTTCTAGGTGAGCAAGGGAGGAGATATGAACTCAGTTGAGAGTTCATATCAGCGAGGAGAGTTGATGGAGCAAGGTCATAAATGCATTCTAGTCATTGGGGGAATCAAAATATTCCTGCCAAATAGTCCAACAGAGGCTATTACAAGTGTTTCACATGAGGAGGTGGTGAAACAAGAATCCAAGAAGGAGGCCACGGGACCAAATGATTTTAAAGTTAACTGTGTCTCTGATGCAGGTGAAACAGAGGAAGGACAACTAGAAGAGACTATCAAAGAGGAGTAGAAGGAGAAGACACTGATGTTTTCCCCAGCAGAAGGACAAGATCATTCAGCAGAATTGCTCAAAATTTCCGGCTAGGAAGCTGAACAGGAAATGACTACAACACTAGAGCTTATAGCAGAAGAGGAAGCAAACAACATAGATTTTGTTGAACTATATGAGGAACTGTGGGCCCTGGAGAGAAGGGTAGAAATGCAGAGTAGGCATATCCAATAGGTAAATTTGGAGACAGATGGAGGATCATACCAGCCTGAGGAGCAGTTGGAGGAAGCTGGACTTGAACCAGTGCAAGAGGAGCTGAAAGAAGTTAATATGTTAGAGGAGGAAGATGAGCAACAACTCAGTGATGAGACTGAAGAACTAGAGTCTACATTAGGGTGGAAATCTCATGCCACATGAGAAGAAAACAACATGGGGGATCAGGATTATCTACCCATTGATAAGGAAAAAGTGCAACAGAGAAGACTGCATAAGGAGAACCAGCCATTGGAGCAACTAGAAAGGGTGATAGAGTATATAAGAGAGTTGATGGTGAGGTCAGAAGCAGAATCAGCCATCAAAGGGACGCTGAACAGAGGAGAGCCTGGAAGAGGAGCAGGGAAGAAGCAATAGAAAAGAAAAGGAGTAGATGGATAGATCCAAGGAGAAGTTTGGGATCCAGGAGGATTTCAACAGAGCTAGAGAGCTCGTGAGGAGGAGCTCATGAATTTTTCGCAGAAGTGGAGTATGATGCAGGAGAATCCTTCCACATCAACAGATGTGCCAGCAAGACAAAAAATAGGTGCGCATTGGAGAAAGGGAGAGGCACCGACCCTCCCATTTTTAAATTTGAAATATGATCTTATACAGATTTATAATGTAAAGTTGAGTAAAGCCAAGCCATGCCTTTGTACAGTTAGTGGATAGGGTCACCTTAATGGTTGATTGTAAGAAGGTATAGATCTTAGTCAGGTCTATATCTTCATTCATTGTAAGAAGTCGTAGGGATAAGGTGTCTTAACTGAGACAGTGATGGCACTAAGGTGGTAGAGAGGACAAGCTCGAGGAGCCCTCTTGGAAAAAGGGGATTTTCTGAGATGAGAGTTAGGAGGAGGATTCTGAGAGAAGAGCCTGAGAAAATCGGAACCTCAGAAATAGGAGGTAGAATAGTTCTTTGAGAGAGATTGAGAGAGATGAGACTCTATGGTAGTCCATCCTGCACATATTGTAATCAAATTTTCATATTAATGAAAAAGACAACAGATTTTCCTGCACATGATTTTTTATGTGTTTATGTATTTCATGAATGTATGTTGTAAATGTATGTGATAGGTTTCATCTACAGTAGGAAGATAGAATTATCTATATGTGTTGAGGTTTTTATGTCATTTTGGGTTCTTTAGGCTATGCAAGGAGTGCATAATATAACATTGGAGGTTCTGTAGCTAGTGCAAGGAGTGCGCATCTAAACTCTGTTGACTCAGAAAAGAACGTTCCAGGAGGGCATACCAGAGAAATCATAAAACTCAAGAGAAACCTATAGGTTGTTGAATACCTTAAAGGAAAAACTATGTAGAGAAGGCACATAGAGACAGAGTTACTTAACACTTTGTAGGAAAGAGCTCTGCAAGGTGTGCATTGAGCAGGAGGTTTCTAGGAGGGCATGGATTTTTCCTTTTAAAGGGAAGCAGAAGGGTTGAGACTCTTTTGGAGTTCTGAGTCAGTTTGAATCTCATAAGAGGTAGTGCAAGGAGTGCACGGAATACGAACTTATTCCAAGTTCTAAAGCTCAGAAGAGATAGTTCTTTCAGAAGCGAAGAAGAGACCTAAGATAGTCAGGTTCGCAGAAGAAAGTTCACGAGCCGAAGCCTTCAAACACTTAACTTTTTAAAGTTGAAATAAATCCAAAGGTCAGGAGGAGGAGTGATAGCAGTCATTAGATAATTTATGGGAAGAAGTCTTCACTGTCAGATCAGGGTCCAAGACAAAGGAGGAACGCGCAAGGAAGAAATAGATCCCAGTCGTTGGATCTAAGCACAACGGATCGACATTCGTCCGATCAAGGTAAGGTGCACGAGCTTTAAGTCCTTTGAAAGTGAAGAAGGGGACGGGATAGACGAAGTCTCGAAGCTAACAGGGACCATCCATCATCTAGGGGGACAGGTGGCGAAGGATTTGAGACTCTAGAGCAGAAGTACTTCGAAAGTTCATAGAAAAGAAGAAAGAGAAATTGTCGAAGAGTTGAAGGATGAAGTAGACACGGGTCGTTGGTTGAAAGGAGACATGTGTCAACATATCTGATTCTTCGGGTGAAAGCACTTCAGGAGGAATGAGTGCACAAGAGTTGAAACTCCCAAAGCCCGAAGAATCGAAGCAGATAGAGGCCTTGAGATAAAGGGGGAGACATGCGTCAATAGATCGTGTATTTTTGGGTGAAATCACTCCAGGAGGAATGAGTGCATAGGAATTTGAAACTCCTGAAGACTGAAGAGCCGAAGGAAATATTGACTGTCAAATCTAGAAGGATATTCGTCGATGGATAGTGAGCTCCATGAGGAAGCGAAGGTGGAGTGTTGAAACTCTTGAAGTCTGAATAGCCAAAGTAGCTGGGATCCATCGATCTATGGGAGGATGTGTTGTTAGATCGTGGACTCTGGGAGAAACAGAGCGTAGAGAAGTTGAGAGTTGAGATTTCCAAAGGCCGAAGTCCCAAAGTGGACCAGGGTCGTTGATTTGAGATGGAAACATGGCGCCAGATCTAGAAGTATGGGTATGGAATACTCTGAAAGATAGCAGAGGATGAAAGTGTCAAAGCCCCGAAGTGAATCTCGATCATTGATCGAGAAGGGTGATGAAGGTCGTTGATCTTGTCTTGGTTGAAAGTGCCTAAGTCTCTAAGTGGATGAGAGTCGTCAATTTGAGGAGGACTGTTAGACAACTGAGAGGGGGGGTGAATCAGTTGTTACCGTGCTTAAACAATAATGGTTCTTTTAAACTCTTTGTAGAGACATTGAATGATGATCACAATAATGCAGGGAAATAAACAATGGCACATTCAACATCAGTCACATATATGAGAAACACAGAGACAGATATTTCCCGAGGAAACCCATACAGGGTAAAAACCTCTTTTTCTTTATATGATAAGTAACAATTACATTCTTTACATTATCATACATATGAGCACCAACTCATAATGAGGCTACAACCTTTGTTTTGCAAGCTGCAACTTGCTGAGAGCACCAACTCTCTGTTTTCTCTAGCACCCACTACAAGGAAGCACCAACTCCTTGGTTTCTCTAGCACCAACTAGAAGGAAGCACCAACTCCCTGGTTTCTCTAGCACCAACTATAAGGAAGCACCAACTCCCTGAGTGTTTCTAGCACCAACTGAATGGAAGCACCAACTTCCAATCATACAGGCACCAACCTATATAACAGAGAACAAGAGTTATCCCTTGCACCACCCTGCCACCCTGGTTTCTCTGGCTGCAACCAGATGGAAGCTACAACTCCCTATGTTTAATCACCCACTTGAACCTCTGAGGACAACAGTCCTCCCTAGCACCTCCCAACCACCCTGAAATATAAATATTTGCTACTGAAACTTATTACAGTGATATGATGTTCAATAATGGCTTACCAGACTCATCACTGTTCTGTTGCATTTCATTGCTCTGTCTGCCTCATTGCCTTTCTACACACATCACTTGCATTGTCTATTCTTCCACTTTTTATGCTTTGTGCATCATGTCCATTCACTGCACAGATCCTCTTCTGTGCTCTTCATCTGCTACACCCTCCTCCTTCTTCACACATGAATCACCTTCACCAACAACAATCACAGCAACCTCCAACAGCAACAACAACCTCCAACAGCAACAACAACCCCTTTCTTCTCTTCTCTATACTGTGTAATTATAGCTTCTGTGCACCTTGTGCATGAAAAGTTCCTAATACCTCTACATGCTGACTCCACATCATTATCCTCCACATCTCAAGTGCTCTGCCTGATCATCATGGTAACTCTTCAGCTTCTCTGGTGGTTTTCCCACGCATTCAACATCACTGTATGTTGTATTGAGATTCCTCAGCCTCTCTGGCAGTTTGAGACTCTTCGTCTTCTCTGTGACAGTCGAGCTCACCTTCTCTATTTCAGTTATAGACTTCAACGCTCATCCATCTGTCAATCCCTTCTAAGAATAGTCTTCCTTCACTGGACGAAGCTTGGAGACTCTTCATCTCGTCTGGCGATCACACAGAGGTCTCATCGAATTCTCTAGTAGATGTCATCAATGGTTTCTGGTAGTTTCACTACATCATGCATCAGTAGCCCTCCGATCTCCTTCAGCTTTATCTGCATCATTGGATGAACTTTATTAATCTTTCCTTTAAATCAGGTTTCGACATTTCAGCATTCCTATGCCCAAGTGTCTTGACACTTCAAGTTGCGATCTCCGAAGCTTCGATACAGAGCTTTTCTACGCTAGCTCCTTCCTCTATATGACCATGGCCATGACCAAGCGCTTATGCTTAAAGTGATTTTCGCGAATTCGCGTTTCGTGAATCTTGAGATGAGGCATCTCGACTCTCCAAGTTGCCATCTCCGAAACCCTGAAATGGAGATTATCTAGACTGACTTCTTCCCTTCTCATGACCAAGGGTTGTGACCACAACCTTATGCATAAGACGCTTTCGCGATCTTGCATCTCACTGTTCCTTAGGTGGAGGTTCTCGTCACTCCAAGTTGCGATAGGTGAAACTCCGAGATGGAGCTGGATCAACGGTCCAGAATCTTGGTGTATTGACGGTCCTGATCTCTTCGTGAATTCACATCTCGCAGTTCCTATGATGAAGGGTCTCATCACTCCAAGTTACGATAGTCGAGACTCCGAGATGGAGTCGGATCAACGGTCAAGATCAAACCTTGATCTGACGGCTAAGATCCAGTTGGGATTTCACACATCGTGATTTCTGGGTTCCTGATGTCAAAAATATTTGACATGTCCAACTCTCGATCCCCGAAACTCCGAAAAGAACTGGGATCAATGGTCCATATTTTTCGTCGATCCAACGGTCAAGATTGTATTGGGGTATCGCATATCACGATTTCGCGAGTCCTGTGGTTATTATTCTTTGACCTCTTCAACTCGCGATCCTCAAAACCCCGATAGGGAGTCGGATCAATGGTCCACATAACCCCTTGAGATGGACAGTCCTCCTGCTTTCGGGATTTTGTGAGCCCCTTTTCTCCTTGCACTTTAAACACTGTGCAGGTTTTCCCCAATCCAACGGTGGTCGGATCCTGCGCTCAGATCTAATGCCTGAGATCTATCCTCCTCTTCAGCATGCTCTTCTTGTCTTTATTCAGATCTGATGGCCCTCATGCTGTCGGGAATTTTGAATGGGATCCAACGATCAGCAACACTTCTCCTCCAAGTTTACACATCCTTCTTACTTGGAAGAATTTCAACTCTGCGCTAATTCCTCCTAAGCCTTCGTTGTTCCTATTTGTCCATTGATGCACACTCTAATCCTGCCATCTTCACTGTTGTACTTGCCATCAATGACAAGCATACGCTACCTGTTAAGCATTTTCCAACAATCTCCCCCTTTGGCATTGATGGCAACTAAGGCACCCAAATTCTTTTCTCCCCCTTTGACATCAATGTCAAAGAAGAGACATGCTCCCCCTGAGCTATTGCAGGAATTTTAGGAGGCATTAAACATTCAAACAATGCGAAACTCCCCCTAACAAGATGGACTTTTTAGGTGTGAAACGAAATGACACCCAGCTTTTGTCTGAGATATTCAAATGGTGTCTTGGCTAGGGGCTTAGTAAAGATGTCTGCAATTTTTTCTGTAGTGGGAATGTAATGGACCTGAACAATCTGATTGGTGATGTGCTCTCTCAGAAAATGATATTTTATGGGAATATGTTTTGTCTTGGAGTGGAGGACAACATTTTTAGACACATTGATGGCACTTGTGTTATCACAATGAATCGGGATCGGTGCAGTATATTTTACCTCTAAGTCTACAAGTGTATGAATCATCCATAATACCTGTGTGCAACAAGTAGCAGCAGCAATGTACTATGCCTCTGTGGTTGATAAAGAAATGGAACCTTGCTTTTTACTGAGCCAGGCTACTAAGGAGTTACCCAAGAAGAATGCTCCTCCACTGGTGCTTTTTCTCTCATCAACACAATTTGCCCTATATGCATCTGAATAAACAGTCAACTGAAGACTTTGATTTATGGGATACCACAGACCATAAGTCATTGTTTCTTTTAAGTACCTGAATATCCTTTTGACAGCTTGCACATGACTCTGTTTAGGTGCAGCCTGATATCTTCCTACCATTCCTACAGCATGCATTATGTCTGGGCGAGATGCTGTGATGTACAGCAAGCTTCCTATCATTGATCGATATGAGCATTGATCAACATCAGGTGAATCATCATCCTTGCTTAATTTACATCATGTTACCATAGGTGTACCCACAGGTTTAGAATCTTCCATTTGAAACCTTTTCAGCATTTCTCTTAAATATTTTCCTTGAGAAATGAAGATCCCATCGG
>ML780739.1:828784-847026 GCA_009831015.1 Picea engelmannii
CTAAAGAGTGAGTCTCTAACAATCCCAACAGCATAACATTACAATGAATCCCTTGAAGAAATGATGGTCATTCATGGCTTTTTATAGCCAAGCTTTGAGCTATTATGCAACCCCTTTTGAATGTGAAAAGAGGCCCTTTAGGGAACCATTAGGTCTTTGACCAGCCTCCCCACGCAGATTGAGCTCGGATTTGATGTCAAATCGACTTGGGAGCTGATCCAATAGTGGTTGGGAGGCTGACCAGTTTCATAAATGCGTCGTTTGGCAGGCGCGCGGGTTTTGCACCCCACAGCCGTGCTTATGCGCCCGATATACAATGATGTTGCGCGCATGCGCGCGTTCTCAGTGGGTGCAATGCGCTTTTTAATTTTTTAGCCATTTTTGTATAGTTTTGGCTCTTTTGCTGTGCTATGGAACTAATCCTTGTGCCATGAATGACTGTTTTTCTGTGCTGATGACGCGGAGTTCTTGTCGCCCTGTGCGGACGAAATTTCAGTGATAACACTCCATGTGATCCTTGGTCATGACCACAGGCCAAACAAACTAAGTGCCTTTTTCACATTTCGCGATTCAACAAAACAAGCGGGTCAAATATTTCAACCCTGCAAATGCCGAACCCCGAAAGGGCTAGTGAGTGACAAGCCTCCCGCTGCAGTCTGGTCCACGTGACCTTGTTCCATGAACACACACTTAAACCAACAAATTCAAAGAACTTACCGGATTTTCACGATTTGGGAAATTGCGATGCATGATCTCTCCCTTTCCCTTCAAATCCCCGAAGCTCGAAATCTCCGTAGTTTCCCTCCAAAGGAGATCAACGGCTGTCAACCTCCCCTGATCCGACGATTTGGATCCTTTCGCGATTCCGGTACCCGGGAGTTCGAAATGCAATGACTCCAAAACTCTTGTCATTCGAATCTTCGAATTCCGGTATGGGGATTTGTGTAAGAGATCAATGGTCCATGAGGGTTTTGGATCCAATGGTCCACAGGATTTCAGAACTTTCCCCAAACTCTGACCGCTCGCCACGCGTCTCCTCTGATGGATGGTCTAGATATTTTCGAGACTCATCCTTGTTACCACAGAGCACATCAAGATTTTGGGTACCAGGGTTTCGCGACTGATGAAGATAGGGATTCTTTCCCTTTGGTCTCCCGGGTTCCAGAATGTTGAAACATTGATCGGTAGCCACATGTCCCTCCAATGGACGGTTGCAACCTTTGGCCATGATCAACCGTTGTGATCTTTTCTAGATGATCAACGATCACGTTCAAATTCCGACCTTCTCAAAATTCTTCACACCTAAATCTATTCAGGGTTTCGGGTACCGGGATTTTGCGAGTCGCAAGGACAAGGGTTCTTGCCCTTTGGTCTCCCAGGTGCCGAAACACCAAAACTCTTACCGGCAGCCACGTGTACATTACAAATGGACGATCCAGGTACTCTCATGGATCTTGGGATCTACGATCCTGATTTCTTCGTTACTTGCGAAGGTCAAAAAGGGGTCGAGGCATTAACAGCTGCATTCCTTCCTCCAATCTAACAGTTGTGATAGACCTTAGATCCTTTGAAAGGATCTTGTCCATGTATCTAGAAAAATAAAGGGTATTATGGGTATCGAACCACTGAAAATTCCTAACTCATCCCCACGTTGTCATTTCAGGATTTTGCAATTCAGGGTTTTGGGACTTGCAAGTACAAAAGGACTCGCATTTAGGTACCTCAGGTGCCGAAACACCAAAATATCGAAGTCTAAGAGTACCATTCTCTCTCATCCAGGGTTTTAAGACCTACGCCATAAAATCCTCCTTCGGGTCCTTGGGCAAATTTCACCAGGTTTGAAGACCTGGCTGCAAGGTATTCTAAAATCTCCGAATGGTTAACTTATGTGACTGATAGTAAGCAAGCTCAAGTTTCCACTAAGATGGAAGTCCTTTCCAAGAACCTACCCCATCTCTAGAGAGTGAGGGAACTCTCTCGAAAAGGGTGTCCCTGTGGGGAGGTCTATCCAGGGCATTACTTGAGACAAATAAGGGAATAAATTTTTCGAGAACAGACTTCAAATCTGAATTTGTTTAGTAAATATATATATATATATATATATATATGAGTAAGATGTATGTGATCATTCCAATATAAGCATGCAACCACCATTTCCGATCCAAACATCATACAGAAAATTCTTATACCGAAACCATTCATCATTGCACAAACCATGAGCATACATTTTAGAATATTCAGTTCAAGATACAAGATATAACACTTATCAGAAAAACACTAGGTGTGATGCAATTGCTGAGAGGGGTGCTCGTTTCCACCCAACCATAGGCTCAGCGACTCCCAATGGATTTACAACTAGCCACCCCTAAGCTAGACCACGATGTTGTGACATTGAGTCTCTGTTCGTCAAAAGTCGAGAATGCCACCCCCCTGAGCTAGACCACAATATTGTGAGACTGAGTCTCTGTTCGTCAGAAGTCGAGAACAAAGGTCACTCTCCTTCTTCTCTGCTCATCAATCACTCTGTATTTTTTTTCCAGAGTTATTTTGATTTCTCCCCTCTTGCGATCGTTGTTGCGACTACCCCCTTCCACACTCTTTCCTGCCTTTTCTTTTCCGGCGAGGTTGCGTGTGGCACCAAAATTCCTCGCGGTAGTCAGGCCTGAGGACTCTACGGATGGGTAGTTCACCCCCCCCATCCCTCATTAACTTAGGAGGAGCCCTTTACCTACCAACCTGGCGAGTCATTTATTTCGGGGCCAACGAGCCGCTCTTGATTCTTTGGGCCAGTGAAGACCAAATACGGTTTTGGTTCGATGGAAGTTAACACCACCATTCCAAGTTCCTTCCACCACCTTTCATCAACCATCATGGTCTCTTTTTCAGCACATCCCCCCTCTCAACAGTCCTGAAACATATATTCATAACATTATTTACATTCGTCGACCTTTTACACTAAGGTCCATTCAAATCACACATTCACATCTTTGAGTTTGCCATAGTTCATGGCCAGTATAGTTATTTTTACAGACTGGGGGAAACAGGGTGTCACAATTCCCTCCCCCTTAAAGGAATATCGTCCTCCATGTTCTATCTATCAATGTGACATGTATGTACAGAGGTAAACAAAATTAGATATGCTTGTTTCATGGCATCCTCCATTTCCCATGCAGCCTCATCTGGGTCAAAATGTCTCCACTGCACCTTGACCTATGTATTGAGGTTCTGGTAGGAATTCTCCCTCCGGTTCCACCTGGATCACAGACCAATCAATTATATGATTAGAATCATGTACATATTTCTTCAATAATGAAACATGGAAAACATTATGTGCTTTTACAGTGGGAGGAAGTGCTAGCCTATAGGCTACAGGTACCACTCTATCTAGAACCTCAAAGGGTCCACAATACTGAGGTGCCAACTTGGCACAAGCTCCCATTTTCAGGGAACTCTTCCTGGGTCTAACTCTGAGATATACATGGTCTCCTATCTTGAACTCTCTTGGAGTTCTCTTTTGGTTGACATAACTTTTCTGTTAGTTCTGAGCGACCTTCAGGTTTTGTTTTATCAGAGTCACTTGATGTTCCATTTCTTTCAACATGTCGGATTCAAAAGAAATTTTGTTTACAGGATTACTCCAACTGACAGGAGTGTTGCACGGCCTACCATAGAGGACTTTGAACGGACTCATATTCAGGGATTCTCGGTAGCCGTTGTTGTAGGCGAATTCCACCAGTGGCAGGTAGTCTTCTCACTTCTTGGGTTGATGCATTACATGCATTCGTAACATGTTTTCTAGTATTTGGTTCACTCTTTCTGTCTGTTCGTTGGTTTGAGGGTGATAGGCTATGTTAAACAACAAGTTGCTCTCTAAACCAGCCATCAATGATTTCCAAAAGTTGGAAGTAAATTTCATATCTCTGTCAGACACGATCTCTTTTGGCAAACCATGCAGTCTGAATATCTCCTTCATGAATACTTGGGCGATGTCTATTTCCTTGCAAGTTGACTTGACGGGGATGAAATGAGAAGACTTGCTCAATTTATCCACCACTACCATAATGGTGTCATTCTGTTTGGTCGAGGTTGGTAACCCAGTGATGAAATCCATGGAGATGGTTTCCCATTTCCATTCTAGGATTGGCAAGGGTTGCAATAATCATGTTGGGTGTCGGTGTTCTGCTTTAACCTGTTGGCACTCTATGCATTTGGCTAAGTACTCGGCTATGTCTTTCTTCAACCCATGATAGTAGAATTGTTTCCTGGTGGCCGTGATCATCTTCTGGTATATTGGATGACCAGTATAGGGTCTCTTATGTAGTTCATCCAGTATGACCCTCTTCAAGTCGTCACAATCTGGAATGTACAATCTACTTCAATAAGTGAGCAGAACTCCTTCCATCATCTGTTAGTCTCCATACTTTACCCCGATGGGCTCATGATGTAGGTACGAGGTCATAGTCTGGAAGAATGGATCTGTTTCTTGTGCATTTCTGACTCTTTCCTTGACATTCGTCTCACAGGTGCTCACCGCTGCCAGGTGAATTATTTTCATACTTCTGCTAAGGGCATCAGCCACCCTATTTTCTTTTCCCTTAATGTGTTTGATTTCAAAATCAAACTCGCTAAGGAGGGTCATCCACCTAGCTTGTCTGGCATTGAGCTTCAGTTGGTCAAACAAATATCGCAATCCACAGTGATCTGTCATAAGTACAAATTTCCTTCCCAGGAGGTAATGCCTCCACATTTTTAAGGCGTGCACTATGGTGGCCATCTCTAGATCATGAGCCACATATTTGACTTTGTGCTCATTCAATTTCTGGGATTCATAGCAGACCACATTTCCTCCTTGCATAAGGAATCCTCCAAGCCCTTCCTTGCAGGCGTCTGTGCACATGATGAAATCAGCTTCAGGATCGACGATCTTCAACACGGGTGCGTGGGTCAGTAGATGTTTCAGGGTTTGAAATCTTTCTTCACATTTCTGTGTCCACATGAATTTAGTCCCCTTCTTCTGGAGGTCAGTGATTGGACAACCAGTCTTGGAGAATCCTTTTATAAATCTCCTATAGTATCCTGCTAATCCCATAAAGGATCTGATATCTGAAACGTCCTTTGGGGTAGGCCATTCCATGATGGACCTGATCTTGTCAGGGTCTACTGCTACCCCTTCTTCATATAGGAAATGGCCTAAGTAATGTATTTGCTTCTGGAAGAAGTCACATTTGTTGAATTTGGCATAGAGATGATGTTCTCTTAGCACTTGCAGCACAAGCCTAAGATGCTCTTCATGCTCTTCTCTATTCTTGGAGTAAATTAATATATCGTCAATAAAAAACAGCACAAATTTGTCTAGGAATTTGCTGAGTACATTGTTCATCAAGCACATGAAAGTGGCATGGGAATTGGTTAACCCAAATGGCACTACCACAAACTCATAGTGACCATACCTCGTCTGGAAGGGAATTTTATGGATGTCTTCACCCTTGATTTGGACTTGATGGTATCCCAACCTCAAGTCAATATTTGAGAAAATAGAAGCACCTCCCAATTGATCAAATAGGTCATCGATCCTGGGTAAGGGGTAATTGTTCTTTATGGTTACCTTATTGAGCTGTCTATAATCTACACACAGTCTAAGGGTACCGTCCTTCTTTTTCAAAAACAGGACTGGTGCTCCCCATGGAGACACGTTGGGCCAAATATAGCCCTTATCCATCATTTTTCTCAATTGCAATTTGAGTTCAACTAGCTCAGGTGTGCTCATCATGTAGGGTGTCCTAGACACCGGCACCGCTCCTGGTGCAAGTTCTATCGAGAAGTCAATGTCCATTCTCGGAGGTAGACTAGGTACCTCTTCCGAAAATACATCTATGTATTCTCTTAGGGTGGGGTGGTCTTCGAGGCTTGGTTTGTCACCTTCAATTGTTTTTAACACTTGTATTGCATATAGGGGACATCCCTTTCAGCAATACTTTCTCATTTGCAAAGCTAATATTTGTCTCACAGAGACAGGTTTTCGGATTCCTTGAAGGGTTATTCTTCTTCCTTCTTTACTTACACACTCTAAGGTTTTATGGTAACAGTCCAGTTTGGCTTTATGGGTGGCTAGCCAATCCATACCAATCAACAGATCATACAATCCCAGGGGTAATATGTTAAGGGTTGCTTGGGTGGGGAATCAACCCAACATTAATTGGCAGGCTGGTATGACCTCTGCTACCGTTATTTTGGTGTCAGTGGCTAATTGTACCAACCATGTCTTGGTGTTTTTATGTGGTTGTAGCTTACACCTATCAACAGCCTTAGGGGCTATATAACTCAAATTTGAACCACGGTCAATCAGAATAGACACTAGATGATTGGAAATCATACCTTCTATTTCCACCACTGAAGCTTGGTGGTCAGCTTGGTTATTATCCAAGGCTGCATAAATTTGTGGCACACTCCTGGCCACATCATTGATGGTGGTAGCTTGAAGCTTCCTGGATGTTGTAAACTCTCTGACTATTCTGTTGTCGGTGTGGATAGCCTCTCAGTAGATTTTCTTCTCCGCAACCCCAACATTTCAAAGGTTCTCTCTTTAGGTTATGCACCTTCACTGGTACAGATCCAGAAGTTTTATTTCCTCCCAAGGAGGGAAAGTTCTGCTGGTCTACACTCTAGGTTGGGAAGCTCATCCTTGGGTTCTTCTTATAGTTCTTAAATCTGGGGGATTTAATCCCCTTTTTATGAAATCCCAAACTATTCTTTTGTTTCCATCCTTAGCGAGGTTTTGTACAATGTCCAAACTGTTCATGACAATATGTTGTCTTTCAGATAGTGCCTTCTAGGGTCTTTGGCTCATCAAATTCAATTATGTTCTGATAGTCCTTGGGTAGTCCGTTGATGAAGCGTTGCACCTTTTCCTTTTCTACTTTTATATAAGGTACATACCTTAGCAACTCGAGGAATCTGCTGACATATTCCTCTATAGTGAGTTTCCCCAGTTTGAGTTCATAAAATTCCTTAGTCTTCTCATCGAAATAATTTTCAAAAAGATACTTCTTCCAGAAGTATTTCTCAAATCGTTCCCAAGAAAGGTCCTCTTTGCAAACCCCTTTCACATTCTTAAGGTCTTCCCACCAAATGGAAGCCTTTCCATTCAAGTTGAAGGTGGCCACTCAGGCCTTCAAATTTTTTGAGAAGTCATGGACTCTGAAATACTTCTTTAGTCCAAGTAGCCAGGCCTTTGCTTCCTCTCCCTTCTTTATTTCTTCATTAAAGGAGGGTGGCTTAGCCTTCTTGAATCCTTCGAAATTATGACTCCTGGAGAGATTTCGCTTCTTCTATTTTCTTTGGAAAGGAGAACTAGTTCTGCTGCTAGAAGATCCTTCCGAGTCGCCAGCTTCCTTCCCAGAGGAATCATCCGATGCTCATCCCTTACCTCTGGGGTGGACCTTTATCAAGGTGCTCCTCTTGGTGTGGTCATTGATATGACCATGTTTCTATATCTTAGTTTCATGCTGTAACTGTCTTTGTATGTCAGATAAGCTCTGCAGTAAAACTGCATTAATTCATGTTTGCTTTTCTTGCTCTTTTATCATCCTCTTGTTGTCGTCCTTGTAGCTCTGTAATTCGACCATGAGGCTCCTCATAGTCTATACTAGATCGGGAGGGGTCCCTATCGCCCTCCTTTCATACAACTCTTCGTCTCTATTGTGGGAGCCTTCCCCCACTTCTTGGTGAGTCACCATTCTAGGCATCTATAATTTCTCGCGGTTGATCGTCTGATTCAGTGTGCAAAAGAAAAGAAAACATTGGTTTTTAGTCAACATTTACATGCATTTATAATCTGCGCATAATTCATATTCCTCACATGCATACATACTACAGGGGTTTTTCATTCTTAATTTCGACCTCCTGATTGAGGGGATCAAAATAGAGAGTTACTCCCCTAATCAGTACTTCGAATGGAGTCTCTGCACAACTCGTTCATGAGCCCAAGAAGGCCAAGTGTTGTAACCATGCTCTAATACCAATTTGTCACACACCCACTACGGGGACTAGAAATTTTTGCCTTTTTCTCAAGGGACGGAATCCCTGAGTTCTTACAGGGTCCTAGTGCAGGCTAGCTCTACCTATTGGAGCCTTCACTAAACCAATCCACTGGGTCTTTCATTGAAAACCTGTCAACTCAAGCACCAAGCACGGGTTTCACCTCCATGTGATCCTCGGTCATGACCACAAGCCAAACAAAATAAGCACCTTTTTCGCATTTCGTGATTTAGTGAAACAAACGGGTCAAATCTTTCGACCCTGCAAACGTCGAACCCCAAAAGGGATAGCGAGTGACAAGCCTCCCGCTGTGGTCTAGTCCATGTGACCTTGTTCTGTGACCACGTGCTTAAACCGGCAAAGTCAAAGCACTTACCGGCTTTTCAAGATTCGAGAAATCATGATGTGTGATCTCTCCCTTTCCCTTCAAATCCCCAAAAATCGAAATTTCCACAGTTTCTCTCCAAAGGAGATTAATGGTTGTCGGCCTCTCCTGATCCGACGGTTTGGATCCTTTCAGGATTCTGGTACCCAGGAGTTTGAAATGCAACGACTCCAAAACTCTTGTCATTCAAATCTCTAAATTCTGGTATGGGGATTCGTGTAGGAGATCAATGGTCCGTGAGGGTTTTGGATCCAACGATCCACAGGATTTCAGAACTTTCCCTGAACTCTGACCGCTTGCCATGCATCTCCTCCGATGGACGATCTAGATATTTTCGGGACTCATCCTTGTTACCACAGAGTGCATCGGGGTTTCGAGTACCAGGGTTTCGCGACATGCGAAGATAGGGATTCTTTCCCTTTGGTCTCTTGGGTGTCGAAACGCCGAAACGTTGATTGGTAGCCACGTGTCCCTCTGATGGACGACTGAGACCTTTGGCCATGATCAACTGTTGTGATCTTTTCGGGATGGTCAACGGTCATGATCAAATTCTGACCTTCTCAAACTTCTTTACACCTAAATTGATTCAGGGTTTCGGGTACCGGGATTTCACGAGTCGCGAGGACAAGGGTTCTTGCCCTTTGGTCTCCCAAGTGCTGAAACGTCAAAATGCTTACCGACAGCCATGTGTACCCTACAAATGGATGGTCTAGGTACTCCCATGGATCTTGGGATCTACGGTCCCGATTTCTTCGTTACTTGCAAAGGTCAAAAAGGGGTAGAGGCATTAATGCCTACGTTCCTTTCTCCAATCTAACAGTCGTGAAAGACCTTAGATCCTCCAAAAGGATCTCATCCATGTATCTAGCAAAAGAAAGGGTATTCTGGGTATCGAACCACCAAAAATTCCTAACTCATCCCCATGCTGTGATTTTGGGATATCGCAAGTCGGGGTTTCGGGTCTTGTGAGTACAAAAGGACTCGCATTTAGGTACCCTGGGTGTCAAAACACCAAAATATCGAAGTCTAAGAGTACCATTCTCTCTCATGCAAGGTTTTAAGACCTACGCCAAGACAAATTTCCTGAGAATAGACTTGAAAGTTGAATTTGTTCAGTAAATATATATATACGTAAGTCGTATGTGGTCATTCCAATATAAGCATGCAACTACCATTTCTGATCAAAACATCATACAGACAATTCTTATACCGAAACCATTCATCATTGCACAAACCATGAGCATACATTTTAGAATATTCAGTTCAAGATACAAGATATAACACTTATCAGAAAAACACCAGGTGTGATGCAACTGCTGAGAGGGGTGCTTGTTTCCACCCAACCGTAGGCTCAGTGACTCCGAATGGATTTAACACTAGCCACCCCCAAGCTAGACCACAATGATGTGAGACTGAGTCTCTGTTCGTCAGAAGTCGAGAACGAAGTTACTCTCCTTGTTCTCTACTCATCAATCACTCTGTATTTTTTTTCAGAGTTCTTCTGATTTCTCCCCTCTTGTGATCTCTATCATGACTGCCCCCTTCTACACTCTTTCCTACCTTTTCTTTTCCGGCGAGGTTGCATGTGGCACCAAACTTCCTCGCGACGGTTAGGCCTGAGGACTCTACGGATGGGCGTTTCACCCCCCCCCATCCCTCATTAACTAGGAGCCCTTTACCTACCAACTTGACGAGTCATTTATTTCAAGGCCAGCAATCTGCTCTTGATTCTTTGGGCCAGTGAAGACCAAATACGGTGTTGGTTCGGTGGAAGTTAATGCCACCATTCCAGGTGCCTTCCACCACCTTTCATCAGCCATCGTGGTCTCTTTTTCAGCACATCCCCCCTCTTAGCAGTCCTGCAATATATATTCATAACATTATTTACATTCGTCGACCTTTTACACTAAGGTCCATTCAAATCACACATTCACATCTTTGAGTTTTCCATAGTTCATGGCCTATATAGTTATTTTTACAGACTGGGGGAAGCAGGGTGTCACAAAGTAGGAGCCCGAAGAGTCAATCTGACTCAGTATATTGAAATATCCTAGACCGATAGGTCGCAGAACCCCCGGGAGGGGAGGGGGTTGCATCACAATGTCCTCCTCAAACAAGGAAAACTTCACACTTAGGGTTTATGCATAAACCCTAATTTTCCAGCAACTACAATACTAAAACTGAATCTTGGAGAGGGTGTGTTGACTCTAGCCACTTCTTAGAAAATGGGAGTTTGTATATTTCAGGCCAGCTCTGAAACCATGTTGAAGTTTTACTTATACAACTAGCAGTAAAGTTCTTCTTTATTATTACATTCATTTATCACATTAACTGCATAAATAACATCATCAAAACGGAGGCAATCACAATAACAACAGAGACACACAAATTATCCTGGGAAACCCTCATGGGGGAGAAAAAACAGCAAAAACTTCCTCAATATAGATAGACCAAAGACCGAACAAAATATCCTCGTTTACTTCTTCACTAGGAAGAGTAAAGCACCATGTGGACGATTAAAATTGCAATGAGGATTTTTCCCACAAAGTATTGCTAAAGCCTATTATTTAAAATATGATGACGATATATAATACTAGTAAGTGGGACCCCCTTGTAGACTGGAGGCTCTGAGATAGTCTTATCACACATTTTATGTTGTTGTTTTTATGTTGCTTACAGGGTTCCATATGATTAATGATGCAATCTTGGTTTTGTTTGCGACAAAATGGTAGATGGATAATGCATTTTATGTGTTGGTTTCGTTATTCTAGGATCTAAATTTCATGTTATGAATTGATTATATTTACTGTTATTACATTTGATATTGTCACCATGATTCATTACCTGTTAGACCTGCACAAGACACATGTTAGTAACAACAAGAAATAAGAGCAATGGAAGAGACTTATGAAAAAAAATCCAAGAAGAGGAACTATACTATACTATGCTATGCTATGTGCAAATGAAATAAAAAGGAATTAGTGTTAGTCCTAACTAGCAATGGTTAGTGGCTATATGATTTATATTGAGTTATATTTAGTGCATTTCATACATGTTATAGTATGGTTTTGGCAATGGTTAATATCGATTGGGGTGGCACAATTGGCACGAAATATGTGCAAGTTTCGATGCATGGAATTAATGTCATGGATTAATGGTATGGTTTTTGGTTGGTTAGCATGTACTACGAAATTGAATGGGGTGAAAGGTGGAAGAGACGTGTAGTAAATGCACGTCACTCCATACTTCTCCCATTGGGTCGTCACCCTAGCATGGTTATTGTTCATTTGGTTTTGTTGTGGTTAAGCTCCGAAATTTAGGCCCAGAAGGAACTTATTGACCAACTCACCCTTTTTAAAGACATTGGTTATAGGTATGGTTATTTTCGCCCATCCATGAATTTGTTCGATGTATGAAGTGAACGTTGGCTCGATAATTTGTTGGTTTGTGTTTTCTTAAGATTTTCAACTGTGTGAACACATGGATGTTTTCTCTGGAATGACTGTGTGGTTATTCCTTTTCAAATGGAAAAATTGATGGTTGAAGTTTTGATTTCGTTGGTTGTTCCATGTGGTGGAAATTGTGATGGCTCACTGTTGTTTTAAGTAGTTATGGGTATTTGTTTGGAGTTGTTTTCTCTATTTATCCTTGCTAGCCGCCTCCTCACAATTAATGGTAACCATACCCGGTTGTATTCGGTTGTAATGGTGTTGATGTGTATGTTTCAAACTCCTTTTGGTCACTGTGTATCCTCCAGAGCCATGTTCATGGGTTTTTCACCTGGTCGTGGGCTTATTTTATGGTATTGGCATCAACACAATTGGTTATGGGGTGGCCATTATGCCAAGAAATATGCGTTAGGGTTGTTGGTAGTACCTGGGGTCTGCATTTCCATCAGCATTGTTTTAAATTAGTTCGGCTATTGGGAAAAGCGTGAGGGTTATACCTTCATGTGTTCTTGGTATTGGTTACTATCCAATGGGAAAGCTCTGCTCCTCTGTATCATTTCCTACCCTACCTGGTGTTGAACTGTGACACTATTGTACAAGCTAAGAGTTATAAAATCTTGTGGTTCCATCGTGCTTGTTTTGATGTTTTCCCACCCACTGTTGATATGGTCGACCTCCAGTCTCCCTGCGTTTATGTGACCGAGTGAACCCTTGATTATTTCTTATGTTCATGGTTACATAGCCCTATTTTGATAAACTCAACCAGTCACACTCTTGTCAGGTATCTTGTTGCTTGTCATTAAGTTGGTTGAGTGTTTTTTACAGTGGATTTGATTATTGTCTCGTCTCTATTTGATCGGGTTGTTGGAAAGTTGTAATTGGAAATGAGAATTGGTATACAGTCGTTGCCTCATTTTGTTGTGATAGTTGAATCGATAACTGAACTCGTTTGTTGATTAAATTGGTTGATTGGGAGTAAAAAGTAATGTACAGTCACATGGATTCCTCTTTTTGTTATGTGTTGGTCGGTGTGTTCCTACAATGCGGTATCCATTGAAGTTGGTGGTTGATGTGTGTTTAATTTGTCCCAATTGGGATCATTACAAATTGGAAAATTGATGACTGAGACTTGGTTGTTTACTGTGTATGGTTTATGGAGACATCATGCATCATTTTATTTTATTGCACCATCAGAGATGAAGCACAGGGTTTTTGTAGTATGGTTTCATTGGAAATTTAACTGTTAATATTGTCAAAAGAATGGAATCGGGCAAGTTTTAAACGAGTCTGCTCAACTCAGGAAAGACCTGTGTCTATGTTTGATTTGGGGATTTACAAATTATGGGAACTAGTTGATATTCTATAGATATATATGTTGAACAAGGATGAAACAATATGACTGTGTGTTCCTGTGGAGTTTGTTTTAAATAAAAATGAGAAGTAAATGAAAAGAAAAAAGAATTCTATTAACAAGAAAGTTGAAAGGCATAGTGATTATGAGTATGATGATACATTGTGTTAATAAAAACAATTGAATATTTAAATGTGGGATAGTGAACAAGTTTTAACACATAGTAATTGTTTAATTGGTCACAATAAGTGTTTAATTGGTGTTGGATCGTTTGTATTGGATACATGACTATTTTTATGGATTACTTAATTGGTTTTTCAAACATTATTCATTATTTTCCCTACCATTATTTCACTTTTCGCACATTACAACTCGCCTCGCCTTCCCATATTAACTATCCACTACTTGTTCTTAAAATTTAATTATAGTTAAGATAAATTATGTATTATGGCAGTTAAAGAGATCGCACGAGGATGAACTACACTGATATATTCTTTTGGTTTACAATACAGTTGATTGTTGGATGTCTGTGAGAAGTAATCATGGCCTATTCCCCCTCATTTTAACACTTTTCGCTAAATACAATCACTCACATATCCCATAACCCTTGTTCACCCCCTGCTCATTGACAAGTATTAAATGATTTGTATGGAATGGATTGCATGAGTCTGATATGTTGTTGAGCCAAATTTTGTTTCATATTTGAAAGATTTTTCATGTATGGTTGTTGAAGAAACTATTTTCTAATCAATTGTGCATACAGGAATGAGCTTTTTCAACAGAGGTAGTCATGGCCGAGGTAACTGAGGAAGAGGAAATTGGAACAGGGGCCCTAGAAGGCCAAGGTTCTCTATACACTTTGATGCAAACTCACAAGAGTTTGGCCAGCTATTTCAAGATGGTTTTTTTAACTGAATTGGACAAGGAGTGGTCCAACCTAGGCCTGAAAGGCCTCCCTTCCAAGCCCCATCGATCCCTGGTATCCTAGTGCCCCCTCATGTTTCACTACAACCTGAAATCCCTAAAAATGACAAATGGCATGAGATTGTCTACCTGGAAATCTCCCAACATCATGGCTGGCCCAACTTGTCTCTACCTGCTCCTCCACCTGTTAATCAGATTGTCCAAGCTGACCCTTTCCACTCACCGGTATAGTCTTCCCATGCAAGAAAAAGGTTAAAAATTGAGGCCCACCATGCTCCTGAAAAATTAAAATTTGTTGTTTCCCCCTCCTCACCCTCAAATGACTCTGCCAAATCTATGTCCTCCCGCATGCATTTGAGAGATGATTGCTCTCATGTGATCAGTGAGATTAGGCCTAAAGGCTCCACACAGCCTAAGGAAAATTCAGAGATATCAAAGGGTGACAACAACAACAACAAGGGAGATATTGCCTCCCAAAGTGGAAAATATGGATTTAAGTGTTTTTATTTATTGATTGTTGAGAATAGTTGACCTCTGAAATTTCGGACAACACACTATTTTTTTATGGGTAATATATTTTTCAAAATAATTTCAATTATCATTGATATAAATTTTCAAAATATGAAAGTGATGATGGGAGTCACAAGGAGGGATGTTTTTTTTTATTAACTAGTTGTGTTATGATTGTTAAAGGACTAAAGGGAGTCACAAGGGGTCCCATCTACTAGTTATTATTTATTAAAAACCCTTATTGTGATTTTATTACTTTTCCCCCTTAACTAAAAAGTTAGTTGAGTTTTAGTTAACTTAACTAAGGAAGTAGTTCAACTAATTCTAATTGCTTAAAGGAAAAGGAGGAACAGGAGGAGAAGAGAAGGAGAAGCATACCAAGGTCTACTCTTTGAGTTTTTGTTGAGATAATTCAGTTTTCATTCATTCTTTAATTCATTGGAAGCCTAATTATCTTTTATGATAGCAGGGTCCTTTTGTAGACAGCAAGATTCAAGGATTCAGTTTTCATTCATTATTTAATTCATTGGAAGCCTAATTATCTTTTATGATAGCAGGGTCCTTTTGTAGACAGCAAGATTCAAGGTTGAATTACATCATTTAGACATTTGTTTTTCAGAGGTGTTGATCTATCTTTGATAGTCTGTGTAGACTTGTCTATTTGTGAATTAAACTTCATGATTGACAAAGGCTATTGTGCAGAGTCAAGTGGGAAGCAATCTGTGGCAAGTTGATCCAGCCTTTAAAGTTCAGTTTTTTTACTTTTTTTCAGAAGTCCTTTTGTATGATTCATCAGGGACATCTAAGTTTGACTTTGGTCAAAAAATGCCTCAGGGAATTTTGTAAGGAGAACAATTATTTTGATAAATTGGAATGAAATAAGTGATTGCTTTATGTCTCATCTATTTTGATTATTGACTTGGTTTCTTTACTTCTGTCTCTATATTTATTTCATCATCTATTATATTCATAAAATCACATAAATAATGAATTTTCCAGCAAGCTTTCATTTATAAAAATCAGCCTAAGCACTTGTAATCAATACTTGTGAGTTAGGATACAAATTTTGATGGCTATAAACATAGGGTGATATTCCCGTCTATATTGATTTAGCCCAGTAAGATCTAAAATGCTTGAGTAAGATCATTTCATATATTTTCCTCAACACACCACTTAACCAAGAAATAGAAAGAAACAGACCAAGAACCCTCCTTGATGTCACACTTAGTTGTAGTAGCAGTTCCTCCAAGACTTACGCACTGCTTCATAGTTGCAGAGCTAGTGTGGTGAGTGTGTCCAAATGAGGCACTATCCTCACATATAAATACAAGTTGTCAGGTGGCGCTAGGGTTGTAACTCTTCTTTTGGTGGAGCTGACTTCTCTTAGAAGTGGCTAAAACAACTTTACAATTACTAGGGGGAGAATTTACAAAATACCACCATACAAATACATGTTGACCAATCCACAAAAGGGGATTTGATCTTATACAAGACCCGACTTGATCAATCCACAAAAGGGGATTTGATCTATACAATAATGACTCAATTATAAGTAGAATGTTCTTCGAAGTTACAATATTTCAACAAGTGGAACGATAATAATGTTTCCACCATGGCTTGATCATGTTTAACATCTCCAAAGGCATGCAATTTTACCCATAATGGTAAAGGAGGCCATATGGCCTTCTTATCTCTATAGAGTTATTCTTATCTCTATAGAGTTATTCTTATCTCTATAGAGTTATTCTTTGACTCGTTGGATTATGGTATAATACATTATCTATTGCAATAATAGTTTGTTAGGGACAAATATGGGGAGAAAATGAGGATCTTTTAAGGCTCCATATATTCTTATATACACCCCATACTCCAGAAGATACCAATATCATATTCTTCACACTATTTTTTTGGGCCTTGTCGATCATGTAGGGCATAGGTGAATAAAAAATGAACTAGTACAAGGGTGCCAAGAAGTAATCACAAATTTTGTGATACTCGGTTGTGTACTTGTGATCCTAGATCAATTTGTAGTAGATTTGAATAGGAGGATTGGTTATCTTCCATGCCTAGCTCATCTTAGGATATTGGTGGCATACACATACCATGTCCAAAAGGTAGGAGGACATGTGGAAACTAGGAAACTTGTCAGGGGTGGTCTCCTTGGTTTCTCTTATAGAGTCCTCTAGGGATGTTGATATAATATCATCCCACACTACTACATATTGAAAAATTTGCAACGACCACTTTCGACGAAAGTACTCTTTCGTCACAACATGCAAGAGAAAAAGTTCTTTTTTTCTAAATCTACCCCGTGTTTGTCGCAATCTCGACGCCTACAGTTTGACTGAACTATAATGGTCAATGTTTGTCTCATAAGCGACGACCTTAGATTGGTCGTTGCATAAGCGATGATAGTTGACCATAATAATTTAGTCAAACTTTGCCGTTGAAAATGACCTAAAATAAATATCTATAAAATATATATATATTTTTAGGTCACTATCATCGCAATTGCGATGATGGTGACCTAAAATTGGCCTATAAATATTTGACGATTTGAATATGTTACGACAATCTTGCTATAACAACGACGGTTCTGAAAGGGTATTTTTGTGCAGAAAAATGTCACAGAATGTTGTTAGAGGTGGGGAAAAAAGTAAAGCGGGTGAAAAGGGTGATGGTAGATGTTACTTCCCTTGTAAAAAATGTTACCTCAAATGTCCCATAATAATTTTAATAGCAACAGCTACAAAACATTGTAGGAAATATGGTCACATTGATGGTGGCTCGAATGAATATCGTACCATGGTAATTAGCTATATATTTATTATCTTTTTTTATTTTGTAAATTTTATATAAAATTATATATATGTATATATATTGTTTGAATGTTTGTTATCGTATACACTAATTTTGCATGATTGTTTGTAATTATAAAGTTAGAGTTTCCCTCTAACTTTCCGCAGAATATTGCACCAAGTATTAGTAGAAATAATGTTGTACAAGGTGAGGAACATCATCATGACCAAGCAAATGAGGATCTCATGGAAGAAGATGATGGGACAAATCAAGTTAATGATCTCATGGAAGAAGATGATGGGACAAATCAAATGATCCAAGATTTGTTTCCGCAACCGGATGAGGATGGGGAAAACGCTGGTATTTATGATGAACCTCTATTAGAAAAGGCAAATAAACGACTTTATGAAGGATCAAGAGCAAATCTTCTCTCCACTACATTGTTGTTGGTGAACTTAAAGGTTATGAATAATTTTCTGAACACTTGTATGACACAGATACTAAGGTATGTAATATGTTTCATCTCATACTGTACATAAATGTTGATTTTTTTATATTTGTTTTTAGTGTTAATTAATGTGTAAAATAAGAATGCATTTTTTACAATTAATATTCTTACATTAAAATTTAACTAGTTGTTTGTAATGTTGTAGATTGTTAGGTGAATTTTTGTTACCATCATCAAATATTTTACCTCGCACATATCAAGGTTTGCATGCCATTATGAAAGACATTGGAATGGATTATCAAACTATAGATGCATGTCCTAATGACCATATTATATATT
>ML780739.1:875866-891275 GCA_009831015.1 Picea engelmannii
CTCCATCCCCACACATTTTTGGAGAGCCTTGATAAGATCCATCAAAGAAGTCCCAAGGCTTTGTGAAATCAATACGGGGCTCATGCAATACCCTTTGGGATTTAATATTAATATTAATATTAATAATAATATCAAAATTGATGCCCAAAATATTTTTATTTTTTTTTTCTAAATAAATTTTGGTCGTCACATATCTGACGAAAATTTTTATCGATGTGATTGTTTTTATATATAAACAACGAAAAGCTATCGTCGCCTATGCGATGACAGTTTCTATTGATGTCGCAGTTTTGCTATATAAACAATGAAAAGATGTTGTCGCCTATGCGACAATAGTTTCTATTGATGCAACGGTTTTGCTATATAAACAACAGAAAGTTGTCGTCGAATAGGCGATGACAACTTCTATTGATGCGTTGGTTTAGCTACATAAACAACAAAAAGTTGTTGTCGAATAGGCAACGACAAATTCTATTAATGCGACGGTTCAGCTATATAAACAATGAAAAGTGGCATCAAATATGCGACGACAACTTCTATTGTTGCGTCGATTTAGCTACATAAACAACAAAAAGTTGTCGTCGAATATGTGATGACGGATTCTATTGATGGGTCGGTTTAACTATAAAAGTTCTTGTCGCAATTTAGATGAAAAGTTGGTTTGAGATTGTTTGCCTATAGCGTCACTTGTGTGACGTTTGATCAAGTTCATCACAAATTCCACGTCACCTAAACCGGCGTTTCAGAGACTCCAAATTCGTTGCCATATCAACGACATAACGGCACAATAGCGTCGAAACAACCGTCACAAAATGGGCCAAATATGCTAGTGCTAATTGAACGGAGACCCAAAATTGGCGCAACAACATATGAGGGGCACCAAAGATAACATGAAATTTGAAGCATCATGTTCTTTGTACAAACTAAATGACATTGCAACAATGTACGGGTATGGATTACGACATTGCAACAATGTACGGGTATGGATTCTTTAGCAACCTAGTGGGATATTCACTTAAGGGTATTATTTTGAATTACTTGTCAGGATTGTACCAGAGTTTGCACAAATACTTTTCCTTTAACAGAAATTTCTTGATAAGGTATTCATTCAATGACAAATCCCCTATCTCCAAGTGATAGTATGCGGCTATGTATGATGCTCAAAATGATGTTATGGGGTGTCCGCTAGCATTGAGGATGTGTCTATTGTCCAGATATACATGTCACACTATCCATGAAATTGCATTGCACAGGGGAATATCTATGTGTGGGTTGTCACCCTATGTAATTTTGACTTCCTAATGTTCCTGAAGATTTTGAGATCAGGGTCATCTTCTTCTTCCTAGGGAAAACTTTGGTTTTTGAACCTCTAAAAGACTTCGCCCCATTTAACTAAAATACCCTACTCAATAAATCCCTTGGTATCATCATAAATTGTACCTAGGATACCCACCTCTTCTTTTTGGTGTCTTCCGCTTGTAGAGGCTTCTATCATGGGATCTTTTCTTGCAACCTTCTTGCAAGGCGACATGCTCAAATCTGAAACAAACATGTTTACCATTAATACATCAAACCATTGGTAAAAAAAATATCATTTTAACTAATTCAGAGTACGAAGAAGCTATGAGGGAAGGCATCTAACATTAGCTTATGCAATTAAGTGATTTCTTGGTATTTTGGGCAAAATAGAGGGTTAATAACAAACTCATCAATACAAATCTGTATCGTCGATTGAGAAGTTTCTTGTGCTAATATTTGGAGGTGAGTCATCATCTGAAGAGGAGAGGAGAATGGGTCACATGGAGAAATTTTGGTTGAATTTTGGGGCAAGTCTCCAATGGAGGAATATATTATGTGTATCGGCATCAATGACACCAATACTGCTGACACAAAGGAGGTCTTCACTGGTGTTTATCACATAAAATTCACCGACAAGGAAAACCTATATCGACGTTCTTTGGACTAACTTCATTGACAAAGGAAAAATAGTACTGGAGTTGGTCATATGAACTTCGTCAACAAAGGAAACACAGTGTCGGAGTCGGTCACATGAAGTTCGTCGATATGCAACAACTAGTATCAGCAACAATGGCTAGAAGTTCACCAATATAGGATCGATGGTTTCGACGAAAATGGTCGGAAGTTTACTTGTACATGAAGGACAGTACTGATGAGGTTCACATAAATTTCATCGATACGCTAGGTTAGTACCAACAAGATTTACATAAACCTTTCTGATATGTTATTGAACTCGAAATTCGACAAAGTCCTCAACCCAAAAATGTGACTAAGATATTGTGGGTATTCCAGGTTGAAATGAGTTTGAATCATTCAATGGCATCCTAAAAATCATTCCTGAGGTGCATCGACAAAAGGGAGTTGAGGAAAGGTGGGACCAGTTATGGTTGAACTTTGTCAGGCCAGACCATGCTTATTAAGGAGAGGGAGCAACGTTGATAAAAATTTAGGGTACGGCCATGGATTTATTCTACTTGGTTAAAGGTTTGGAGGTATTTAATGGCCAAGTATGTTCAATGACTAGGCCTTTCAATGTTTAAGGCACAATTTCATCTCAGTTTCAAGGTTAAGGTTGTAGAAATCTAAATGATAAAATCAAAAAGTAAATATTTTGTCATACACTTAGAAACCTAGAGATAAATTTCTTCTATGAACTTTGAAATGTCTAAACTCATCTTCAAAATTTACCATAAGCAGGAATACACATTGCTAAACAATTTTGTAGCAGAAAAAACAAAATGAACAACAATCATTCAACTCAGAAATTTAGGCAATGCCAGGGAAAACCCCAATGTGGGGAAACCCAAAGAGAGAGAGAGATTTTATTTTCTTCAAGAAAGATATATCAGTAGCAAAAATACATTTACAGCCAAGAGAAATAACTTACATCACCCAATAGTCCCAAATTTATGCCTCGAAATCCATGCCCAGAAAATTTGTATTGTTGTATGAAATTTCCTTCTTTCAACACCTCAAAAGTTTTGCCAGCTAACAGTTGTACGGAAAGCAACAAAAAACTACTCTCTTCTATTTAGACCATCAAGCTTTCGACACCATCAAGCCTTCAGGCCAGAATCTATAGATTTTTTCTCTTCAGACCGCTGATGCTATCTACCCTGCTCGGATTCAGCTATTGTCACTCAACAGTCCCTCAGGATTAAATCTGTTAAGGTTTCACTCATGTATGCCCTCCCTGAGCCCTCTTAGGCGATAAGAGTAGGAACGCCATATAGAGTCCATTAGGAGATGTGAGTATGGGATTTTAGCTCTATGGAGTCCCTCTTGAGATGTGAGTAGGGTTGTTCACCTATGGGGTCCCTATATGGGCTTTAGGAGGCACTCAGCTGTTTATTACAATCTTTCCCTTGTCCCATGCCATCAACACTCGTCATGAAGTCAGGAACCTCAGATTCCCCACTCTTTAGTTGTTTATTACAACCTTTTGACCGCTTCAACGTAGGTCAAGGCTTTAGGGACCTATCAAGCCGTCAACGGTCCCTCATGACCACTGAAAGCTTGATAGGGCCCTGGAGCCTTGACCTATGTTGAAGCGGTCAAAAGGTTGTAATAAACATCTAAAGAGTGGGGAATCTGAGGTTCCTGACTTCATGACGAGTGTTGATGGCATGGGACAAGGGAAAGGTTGTAATAAACAGTTGAGCGCCTCCTAAAGCCCATATAGGGACCCCATAGGTGAACAACCCTACTCACATCTCAAGAGGGACTCCATAGAGATAAAAGCCCATACTCACATCTCCTAATGGACTCCATATGGCGTTCCTACTCTTATCGCCTAAGAGGGCTCAGGGAGGGCATACATGAGTGAAACCTTAACGGATTTAATCCTGAGGGACTGCTGAGTGACAGCATCTGAATCCGAGCAGGGTAGATAGCATCAGCGGTCTGAAGAGAGAAAATCTATAGATTCTGGCTTGAAGGCTTGATGGTGTTGAAAGCTTGATGGTCTAAATAGCAGTAAGCGAAAGCAGAGGGGCCCCTCCCCTGAGGGGAGGAGAGGGAGGGGCCCCATGACCTTTATAAGTGATTGTGTATGTTATTATGTAATTAGGATTTATCCCTAAAGGGTAACACTTGATTTTTAGTCCTTTATGAACACCCTAAAGATTTACATTGAGTTACTTTGAGTAACATCTGACAGACTGTCTGATTTTTTTTCTTGCTTGCTAGGAAGCCCGAGGAGCAAAGATAGGAAGCCCAAGCCCGAGGAGCAAACCTCTTACTTGATTGATTTCTTAAGAGGAAGACCGAGGAGAAAAGCTCTTACTTGAATGAAAGGCAAGGGAAACTGAAAAGGAAAGCTAAGGTAGGAAAGCTCAAAGCGAAAGCGAAAGCGAAAGTGAAAGTGAAAGCGAAAGCGAAAGCGAAAGCTCAAAGCGACAGCTACTAGTAGTGGCGACACTACCCAATTGCAAGGGAAGGACTTCTTGACCCAAGCGAAGGAAGGCGACTTGATCCGAAGGTGACTTGAGCCGAAGCAAAGGGAAGGTGACTTGAGCTGAAGGCGCTTGAGCTGAAGGTGACTTGAGCTGAAGGTGACTTGATCTGTGAGAGGAGGCTATTTTTTCCTCTAAAGGGGTGGTCTTAGGGATGTTGTATTTTTAGACCAACAAGCTTTCGGAACCATCAAGCCTTCAAGCCTCAAAATATACCTTGATTTGCATGCAACAAGCTGCCTCAAAATCCATGCCCTCCCAACATGTTGTACGGACTATACAGGAAAACTCCCTTTGGATTTGTGCCCAATCTCTCTTGGAAAATGCGCCATCCTTGCTTCCCTCTTTCCTTTCTCAAGCTCTCTCAGAAAAACTCTCTCAAATTGTTTCTCAATGTGTCTTGCACACTACCCAATGCATTCTCTTTTAATATGAAAGTGACCCTTCACCTTCTCCAACCCTAGATCTAATGGCCAAGATCTAATCTTGCCTTTACAAGATCAAGGGACATGATTCATTCCCTCCAAAATAAATCACTTTAAAATATTAAAGTACATTTTCACTTTATAACATAAGTGCACTTTATGACATAAAGTCACTTTAATATTAGAAGATACACTTTATTAAAAAGTCACTTTAATAAAAGAACCTCTTTATCACAACTTTATAAAAACCCATTACGAATTCAAGTGTCTAGTAGCGTAGGTACAATGTTACTTCCAGATACAAGATACACATGAGGAGTACCTCTCAAGCTAAAAAAATAACACTTCCTCTTAGTGAGGGATGTACTCGCTACCATTACCATCATCTAATCCCATCACATTGTACTCAATAGGAGCTCTCTCTAAACCTAGAGCCATCCTCAACACCTACACAAAACTCGAACCAGAAGACATTATCCTGACAGCTACTCTAAACCCTTAGCTCCTAGGAGAATCCACTCCACCATGAGCATTGGTTCAATCACACCAATTGAGCCTCTTGTCGGTTCTCAGAAGATACTCCCTCTCTTCTCTCGGAATGCAAGAATGAATCCTTGGGCCCATCACAGTCTCAGGAGCCTCCTTCTCCTCATCCGACGTTGAATCATATCCTGAAGTTTGTCCTCCCAACTTGTACAACCTGTCCACCCGATCACCAATCAATTTTGGTTCCACTGGTTCCTCTCCCTCCCTATAGATAAATATATGTCCCCTCTTGAACAATGTACAATATCCATCATTCTCCAAGGTTGAGACTGAGAGCAAGTTAACCCTCAACCCTAGAACAAAGAAAACTCCATCAAGCTCCAGGAATCCTCCATACTCGAGTCAAAATCTAACCCTTCCAACTCCACGTACAACTTGTGCCATACCTGCTTCATTCTCCAACAATCAGTCATGACCTGTCTCTGTGATAATAAGGAATGCTCTCCATATTCTCGTCATGTGACAAGAGGCTCCACTATCAACAATCCATCAGAAATCACCCCCAAATCCTCCACTACCGACATTGAATACTAGAGTAACCAAAGAAAATTCCTTGTCATACTTGGAAGAAAATTCCTCCATGGTTGTTGTAGCAATTGTCTCAGGGCCCTCCTATTCATTCATATTATTCTTCTTAGGACACTGAGAAGCAAGGTGCCCCAACTGGTTACAACAGTAACATATGACTTTACTAAAGTCCCTCCTGGTATTTTCTTTCTTCTTTCCCTTTGCAGCAAGAGAAAAATTATCTTCGGCTTTGTCTTCCTTCTTTCCACTGCTATGAGATCCCTCTCAGATATCCTCCTGAGTGAAATTTTCCCACATTGTTCTCCAATCTATAATATGTTCATGACCCACCACACACTTCACGAAGACTTCCCATTTCTTGGTGAAGCCTTTCAAGGCTATCCTCACCAACTCTAAATCTAATATGACCTCTCCAACTGCAGCCAACTCATATTTCACTTGAGCTACTTGGGTAAGATAAGAAGACACCATCTCCCCCTTACCCATCTTGGTATCATGAAGCTTATTATTCAAGGCCATCTTTTGTTTTTCATTCTTCAACTCAAATAAGTTCGTAAGTGCATCCCACATCTCTTGGGTTGTCTTCTTCTCAACTAAGTGTGGGATAAGGTGGTCCTTCACCCCATACAGAATAATTCTCTTATATTTGGACTCCTTTACCTCATGCAAATCCAAAGCAACAAGATCTATTGTGGGAGCCACAACAACAAAATTGACATAGTTCCAAATCTTGTTCTCCTTGAGAACAACTGACATTTGGACCTTCCACTGCAGGAAATGGCATCCAATCAATCCTCAAATCTAATGCATGCAGCCATATTCTCTGTCACTGTTCAATTAAAAAAAACCAACAGATTTCCCCCTTCAACCCTTTCCCAAAATTCTCACTGCTCACTGTCACTCAAAGCCCAAGCTCTGATACCATTTAGAAATTTAAATGGCAAAATCAAAAAGTAGATATTATGTCATACACTCAGCAACCTAGATATAATTGTCTTCTATGAACTCTAAAATGTCTAAAACCAAATTCAAAAATTACCATAATCCGAAATACACATTGCTAAGAAATTTTACAGCGGAATAAACACAATGAACATCAATCATTCAACTCGGAAATACTCAAAAATTTAGGCAATGCCAAGGAAAACCTCAATGTGGGGAAACCCAAAGAGAGAGAGACATTTGATTAGATTCAAGAAAGATATATCAGCAGCAACAATACATTTACAACCAAGAGAAATAACTTACAGCACCCAATAGTCCCAAATTTTTGCCTCAAAATCTATGCCCAGAAATCCGTACTAATGTACAGATTTCCCTCTTTCATCACCTCAAAATTTGTTCCAACTAACAACTGTATGGAAAAAAAAAAAGGAAAACTTCCCTCTTCACCAATAGAAAACACTAGAAAATATGCCTCGATTTGCATACAACAAGCTTCTTTGAAATCCATGCCTTCTTAGCCTGTTTTATAGACTATACAAACTGTACGGATCCATACAATACGACCTCTCTAACAACAGAAAATTCCAGCACTCTCACACAGAAAAATCCCTTGGGATTTCTGCCCAATCTCTCTTGGAAAATGTGACCTCCTTGATGCCCTCTTTCCTTTCTCAATCTCTCTCAGAAAATCTCTCTCAAACTCTTTCTCAATGTGTCTTGCACACTACCCAATGCATTCTCTTATAATATGAAAGTGACCCTTCACCTTGTCCAACCATAGATCTAATGGCCAAGATCTAATCTTTCTTTTACAAGATCAAGGGACATGATTCATTCCCTCCAAAATAAATCACTTTAAAATATTAAAGTACATTTTCACTTTCTAACATAAGTGCACTTTATGAGATAAAGTCACTTTAATATTATAAGGTACATTTTATTAAGAAAATCACTTTAATAAAAGAACCACTTTATTACAACTTTATAAAAACCCATTACAAAGTCAAGTGTCTAGTAGTGTAGGTACAAGGCTACTTTTGCATACATGACACACATGCGGAGTACCTCTCGAGCTAAAAAACTAACAAAGTTGAGGGCATAGTTACATAGAGAAGGAAAAGGAAATCGAGGGCTCGTACAAGAGGTAAAGAAAAGGTGGGTTCCATGGAAGTTATGCATCCTATAATTCCAATTATATACTTAACTGCAACCTGAAACCAAAATACAAAAAAAACATGTGTTTAGCTGAGGCGGGAGGGGGAACCTACCTGGCAGTGGTTGACAAGTGGAGAGAAAATGGGGGTCGACAGCAAGTGTGTTTTATCCCACGGGACGACTCCTCAACGTACCCTATATGATCTCCCTCTTTCTTGGAAACAAACAATGAGAATGTGAGGTTTGTGGGGGGGAGGTTTACTTTTATAAATTTTCCCAACATGGAAACCAATGTATAAGAGGTGGTCACCCAAACTCGGTCGGTATGTTAATTTCGGGTTTCATGGATGCAAGCTCCATCATCACCGGTAAGGGACTTTTTTGTATTGGTGGAAATCGTCTTACCTCCATCGGTGTATCAGTGTCAATGACACGAAATTCATTAGTGATAGGGTTTAGGGGTTGGCGACCATCATGAGAACTTCACTAGTACATGGTTTTGTGTGCCGGGTATGATCCTGCAAACATCCCTACTGTACCGACGTTGAAGTATGGAACTTAACCAATGTGTTTGTAATGTCCTTCAACCATCAACACCACTGTCGGGAACGCTACCCAACACCTCGTCTTCTACATACTAGCTCTGACACCAATTTGTAATGTCCCCAACCACCATCAGGTCGGGCAATGCCACTGTGGAACATGCATATATATAACATGCCTATTTAAGGAATTTAAAACAATTAACACAGAGTTACTGTTATCATACAGACTCAAATGGAATTAATAGCAATTCATACACGCAACGAAATACATGATAGCATTCAAGAATCACAGACATGCATAACATATATTATTAGCACAGAATGATACTTATATTTTAACTAGAGTAAAACCACCAACTGCGGGAAAACCTTCCATGAACCTCTCAGCCTTAGACCGCACTCCTCATCACTCTCAACAATAGGTCACCCCCGAGCTAGGACTAAACTCCACTAGGCAAGGGAATTCTAGGCTTGTTAAGGATAACAAGGAAGTTGCACAAAACAACAAGAGGGATATTTAATCCCAGGATCCACTTATGCCCACAACCCATAGACCCTCATTCCCCACTCACCTTCTCCACCCCAAAAGGGTACACCTTCACTAATACAAGTCCATCAGCTAGTAAACCTCCCTTACCTTGGGCTTCAACAACAGGTTGGACCAGAAGTCTCAGAGTACTATAGTTGCTACAGGAATCCCTTCCAGGAGAACTCACTTCCCATCAAAATCTCTCACCTGGGAGAGTTTCTCACATGCCTAACAACCTGCTTCTTCAATTCATCTCCTAAGAAATACTGCAACAGCATTCAGCTAACATACGAGTGACGAAAACAATAGGAAACGGTTATGGACACCGAAAATGGCAATAGTATAACGCTAAGACACAACATGGCTCATGTGAATACAAATGCGTATGAATTTACAGGAGACATGCAGGATAACTCCAGTACCATCGTAGGATTCCAAAGGTGCGTACTAGATACATAGGCTGACGATGAAGGAGAACTAGTTCAATGAGTGAATCCCTGGTCAATCGGGAAGGTGACAGACCTCCAGAGAAATGTAAGGGTCATGAGGAAACCTGAAACTGGTCCAGACACAAGGATGGGAAACAACCCCTGAGTGGGAATCGAACGAACTCGGCTCTGCAAGTGTGGATAAACTGGGTTCACAGAATCACACAGGTCAGTTTCCCGTTCTGGTTTTTAGAGATACGTGGTTATGTAAAAATCTAACGCATAGGAATAATGGGATTGACAGAGAATGGGGAATGGCAAGCGAACCCCTAGCATGGTTTGACTCTTGGGTTTTAACTGCATGAGCCTTGGTCGACACCTGTCTCCGTGGAGATGCATGCACTCCATTTAGCATGCGTTCCCTTTCCAGGAACTTAGGACAACACTGATCAATTGTCCACCTTAGCCTTTAGGAAATAATAATAAAATATTGTCCCCTTAGAGGTAAGCCCCCCTAGCTTAGTCCCTAGGCCCAAACACTTAGCCTCCTCCCTTACCCTACCTAGTGGAGCTTAGTCTGCCATCACTCTTTCTTCGTAGTTGGTCTACAAGAAACGATGCTTATATTTTATTAATGATCTTCATAATTACATATACAAAATCAGGCTCATGGCCTTAAGCATATAGGCTCTCCAACCTAATAAACATATAAGTCTTCAACTTATAAACACTCAGCTCACCAACCTATAAACATAATTACAATTCAGCAATATAATTCGGGCTCGTCCTTGGGGTATTACAATCCCCTCCCCTTATTTTTGCATTGTCCTAAGTGCAACTTCTTTACACGGCATCAGGAAGATTTTCAAAATCTTCAAAAAGATGTGGGTATTCTGCCTACATAGCATCCTCATGCTCCCATGTCGCATCCTCAGGACCATACCAGGTCCACTGGACTTTTACAATCCCTATGGCTCGATTCCTAAGCTACTTTCTTTTTCGATCCAGTATACGCATCGGATGCACTTGCAAGACGCCTTCTTGCTCCACCTGAACCACATTCCAATCAACTACATGATTAGCATCAGGTATATATTTCTTATGTAATGAAATATGAAACACATTATGCATAGTCATGGATGCAGGCAATGCAAGCATATATGCAACTGGTCCAATCCTTTCTAGGATTTCAAATGGCCCACAAAATCTGGTTTCCAACTTTGAATAGTTTCCCATCCTTAGGGAACTTCTATTGGATTTCACTTTCAGGAAAACATGATCACCCACTTTAAACTCCCTATGGGTCTTGTTCTTATCAACATAACTCTTCTTCCTATCTTGAGCAGCTTTCAAATTCTGCTTAATCTTCAACATTTTCACTTCCATTTCCTTGAGCAACTCTGGCCCAATCACTACTCTGTCAGTTGGGTTGTCCCAAATTATTGGCGTGTTGCACTTTCTATCATAAGGTGCTTCAAATGGGCTCATCTTCAGTGATGCTTGATACTCATTGTTGTAGGCAAATTATACCAAGTGTAGGTAGTATTCCCATCTAGATGGTTTGTCCATCACTTACATCCTTAGCATGTCTTCTATCACTTGGTTTACCCTCTTTGTATGTCCATCAGACTCAGGATGATAAGAAGTGTTGAAGTTTAGATTCATTATGAACCCTTTAAATAACCCTTTCCAAAACTTCAAGGTAAATTTTGGGTCCCTGTCAGACACAATTGTCTTTGGAATACCGTGCAATCATGCTACTTCCCTCATATAGATATCGGCAACATTAGTTTCCTTGTGAGTGGTCTTCAATGGTATAAAATGGGAATCTTTCGTATCTTATCCACCACCACCATGATGGAGGCATGTTGCTTATCGGTTCTGGGAAATCTTGTGATGAAATCCATTGTCACCACTTCCCACTTCCACTCAGGAATGGGCAATGGTTGTAGCAACCCTGCTAGGTGCCTATGCTCAACTTTGAACTTTTGGCATTCCATACATCTGGCGATGTATTATGCAATTTCCTTCTTCATACCTGGCCAAAAGTAATGGCTCTTGACTGCTGCCACAGTTTTCTGATATCCAGGGTGCCCAGCATAAGGCACATTATGCATTTCTTTCAAAATCATAATTTTCAATTCCTGGACATTAGGTACATAGATTTTTTTTTGTACTGGAGTGTTCCATCAACTTCCAATTTATAATCTTCCACTTTTTGTAGCATCTCACCTTGTTGTATCTTTGCTACCAATTCCATGTACTGCAAATCTGCATTTGTAACTTTTGAAATTCTTCCTTTAATACTAGTTCAATACATGCTAATGGTCATAACATGTAGTTCGTGCACTCTTTTGCTGATCTAAAAATGAAGAAGACTTGTATTCTTGAAAATAATTGCAAGTTAAATTTTATGTGTTAAAATGCAAATGGATCAAATTTCCAACACAACTTTAATAGGATTTACTCATTCAAGATGCATATAAACAGCAGCAAAAACAGTGAACAGAAAACACATAACACAGCAAATGATAAAGGAGTTCACCCCTCTCTTGGGCTACATCTCCTGGTCCAACTTCCAATGGATCATTTGTATTATTTGCTCAAAGTGCTCAAAAATTTGCTTTACAATGCTCAAAATTCCAAATAGACTGCTCCAATGGCTTCAGAACGTCCAAAAACCCCTAGCTGGGCTTTTTCGGCACCTCGTTTGGCCAAAAATTGAAGAAGATAGGCTTCCTGGAAGTCCCCCCTTCAAACTTGTTGTCTCTGCATCTACAAAACACACCCTTGTTGGCTCAACCTAGCCCACACGCATATTTAAGCGTAAAAACTTAGCACCGGACGCAACCGCACGAACCGTGCAAACTGTAGGACAGTGACGGACGCACCTAGCCCCGAACCGTTAAGGGCAAGGTCGTATGACCCATGTGACCGCGCGCTAGTATAAACATAGGCTCCCGTTCCACAAGCCAATGGTCAAAGGACAAATGGCGGGTTGTTTGTATAACCGTTGGAACAAAACACAACCGCGCGCGTGCCCGAATGGTATAGCATTGGGTCATATGTAATACAATGTGTGATCAAGGGCTGGAGCTAAGCCCCGGCCCAGTTGCGCCCAAAAATATACACATATGCAAACATTTAAATATATTTTTCCATATATATTACAAGGAACAACTAGTGGCGCACCAGTTGGCGGATCTTGCCAAGTCTCTCCCCCCTGCCCAGAGGTCGCGGGGTCGACTCCGACCAATGACATAATTTTAAACCAATAGATATATGACACGTGGAAGCCATTGACTGGGCCATGTGTCATCATCCTATTCGCTGCAAACATGCCATGTCACATGCCAACTTTCCAAATAACTGCCTGCCACGTCAGTGTCCGTACGGACTGTACAGTCAGCACCCCTTTTTTTTGCCTGTTTGTCATTTTGAACAAAACACGATATATCTCGCTCCCAATGTCCGTTTGAACCCAAATGAGTTGTGTTGGGTTCATAACGATGAGGCCTATGTTCTTGTTCGATTTGAAGCGATTTCAAACACTTTGAATTTTTGAGCAAAATTTGATCCCCTGGATCACACCTCCCCATTAGGAAGCTTTTGGACCTCCAAAAGACTATTTTCAGACTATCTGAAGATGAGAGTATAGCTCCCTCACCTTTCCAACCTCAATCCACTTGGATTTTCTTGGATTTTCACCTTTAAGACCAACTCAAAGATACTCCACATTTCCTCGTTTTGAAGTTCGCATTCTCCTTTCAAGGATGGTGTCTTCATGCAGTTCTGTAAAATATTCTGGGGAAAAATCATCTATAGAAGGAATCTGAACATGCTCTCCTTGATCATCAATCAAAGGAGGCTCATACAATTTCAAATTCTCAACATTAACAACTGCATACATTTGCATATAAGGAGGCAAATCTAAACGAAAGGCATTGTTACCAATCTTGTTGATAATCTTGAAAGGACCATATCGAATCGGTTTCAATTTTTTACTTTCTCCTTTAAGCCTCTCCTTACTGATGTAAATCCAAACTTCATCTCCAACTTGGAAACTGTGATCAACACGATGCTTGTCATGTCTCATCTTGTACTTGGCTTGACTATTTTCCAATTGCTCTTGCACCATTTGATGTATCGACTAAATTTGTTCAATGAACTTTTATGCCCTATCAATGTCATATTGACCATCAATAGCAATATCCTTCCCAAAGATAAAATCTAAATGAGATTTGGGAAAATAGCCAAAACATGCTTCAAATGGCGACGTTTGAGTTGAAGAGTGCTTAGCTCGATTGTAAGCATGTCGAATGTAGTGTAAATGCTCATCCCAAAGTTTAGGATGCTTGCTACAATAAGCACGAAGAAGATGCACCATTGTTCGATTTACCACTTCTGTCTGACCATCTGTTTGCAAATGAAAGTTGTGCTCTTTTTTAGTTTGGTGTCCATGAGTGCCCATAAACTCGACCAAAAACTTCCAACAAATCGAGAATCTCGATCAGAAATAATGGATTTAGGCAATCCAAAATGCACCCAAACATTTTGAAAGAACATTTGTGTCATTTGCTCAGCTGTAATCTTCTTAGTACAAGGCATCAAAATACACATTTTGTTAAATCGATCAACCACAACATAAAGATAATCATGATTTCGTCTAGACATAGGTAGCCCTCCTACAAAGTCCATGGAAATACTTTCCCAAGGATGAGAAGGAACTGGAAGTGGAGTATACAAACCCAACTTTCGATTGCTAGGTTTACTTGTGGCACATAACGAACATCCTCGAACATATCTCGAAACACTTTCATTCATTTTAGGCTAGTAGCAGTATCTTTGCAAATTAGCCATTGTCTTGCCTACACCAAAATGACCAGCAATAAGAGAAGAATGGGCTTCTCTCATAATGTTGATTCTTTCCCCCCTGTGGAATACATATCTTGCCAAGATGATACAAAAGATTATCATGCACATGGTAATCCAATTCCTCAACATGGTTAGAATGACACAAAGTCTCATGTACTTCTTTAAAATAAATATCCAAAGCATATTGCTCAACATAACTTTCATGCATGATAGGACTATGCTTAAGAATAACTGAAGCACTAATAATAGGCCTTGAAAGCATATCAACAACTTTGTTATAAATTCCCTTCTTATACCTGATGACCAAGTGGAACTGTTGAAGAAAACCCATCCATCTGAAGTGCCTAGCTTGTTGTAACTTTGTTTGTGATTGTAAATATTGCAGTGGTTGATGATCGGTGTGTACAATGGTTTCTTTCCCCAACAAATAATGTTTCCATTTTTTCACACTTGTACCAATGCATACAAATCCTTATCATAAGTAGGATAGTTAATCACAGCACCATTAAAAGTTTCAGAATGAAAACAAATGGGCTTACCATGCTGTAGCAAAACTGCTCCCATTGCATAATTGCTTGCATCTGTTTGGATTTCAAAAGGTTGTCTTAAATTTGGAAGTGCAAGAACTGGTGCTGAACTGATCTTCTCTTTCAAAGTATCAAAAGCCTTATGTTGCTTTCCTCCCCATTGAAAAACTTGCTTGACACTTGTCACTGCATGTAATGGAGCTGCAATGGAAAAAAAGTTAGCAATAAACTTTCTCCAATATTGGGCTGCTCCCAAAAAACTTCTTACCTCTGTCACATTGCTGGGCTTGGGCCATTCCAATGTGACTTTGACCTTGGAGGGATCAATTTTTAATTCGCCTCCACCAACAATATTCCCTAAGTAAATAAGTGAAGTCTTTCCAAATTCACATTTGGACATCTTCAAAAACAACTTTTCCTTTCTCAAAACATCC
>ML780739.1:905630-919785 GCA_009831015.1 Picea engelmannii
AACACAAAGTTACTTCTATCATACAGACTCGAATGGAATTAACAGAAATTCATACACGCAATGAAATACATGATAACATTCAAGAATCATAGACATGCATAACATATATTACTAAGCACAAAATGATACTTATCTTTTAACTAGAGTAAAACCACTAACTGCATGCAGACCTTCCACAAACCTCCCAGCCTTAGACCGCACTACTCATCACTCTCAGTAGTAGGTCACCCTCAAGCTGGGACTAAACTCCACCAGGCAAGGGAATTTTAGGCTTGGCAAGGACAACAAGGAAGTTGCACAAAACAACAAGAAGGACATTTTATCCCAGGAACCACTTACACCCACAACCCATAGACCCTCATTCCCCACAGGCCTGCTCCAACCCAGGAGGTTACACCTTCACTAATACAAGTCCATCAGCTAGTACACCTCCCTTACCTTGGGCTTCAACAACAGGTTGGACCAGAAGTCTCAGAGTATTGTAGCTTCTACGGGACTCCCTTCCAGGAGAACTCACTTCCCAGTGAACTTTGTCACCTAGAAGAGTTTCTCACAGGCCTAACAACCTGCTTCTTCAATTCATCTCCTAAGCAATACTGCAACAGCATTCAACTAACATACAGGTGATGACAACAACAGAAAACGGTTATGGACACCAAAAATGGAAACAGTCTAACGCTAAGACACAACATGGCTCACATGAATACAAATGTGTCCGACTTTATAGGAGACACATGAGATAACTCCAGTACCATCGTAGGATTCCAAAGGTGCATACTAGATACAGAGGCTGACAATGAAGGAGAATTGGTTCAATGCGTGAATCCTTGGTTAATCGAGAAGGTGACAGACCTCCATAGAAACATAAGGGTCGTGAGGGAACCTGAAACTGGTCTAGACGCAAGGATGGGAAACAACCCCTGAGTGGGAAGTGAATGAAATCGGCTCTTCAAGTGTGGATAAACTAGGTTCACGGAATCACACAGGTTGGCTTCTCATTCTGGTTTTCAGAGATGCATGATTATGCAGAGCTCCAGCACAGAGGAAAAATAGGATTGAAGGAGAATGGGGAATGGAAAGCGAATGCCCAACATGTTTTGACTCTTGGGTTTTAACTGCATGAGCCCAGGTCGACACCTATATCCGTAGAGCTGCATGCACTCCATTTAGCATACGTTCCCTTTCCAGGAACTTAGGACAACACTGATCAATTTTCCACTTTAGCCTTTAGGAAATAATAATAAAATATTGCCCCCTTAGAGGTAATCCCCCTATCTTAGTCCCTAGGCCCAAACACTTAGCCTCCTCCCTTACCCTACCTAGTGGAGCTTAGTCCCCCATCACTCTTTTTTCGTGGTTGGTCTACATGCAGCGATTCTTATATTTTATTAATGATCTACATAATTACATATACAAAATCAGGCTCATGGCCTTAAGCATCTAAGCTCTCTGGCCTAATAAACATATAAGTTTTCATCTTATAAACACTTGGCTCACCAGCCTATAAACATAATTACAATTCAGAAATATAGTTGGGGCTCGTCCTTGGGGTATTACAGTCTTGGTGAAGTTTAGATAAACTTCGTTGGTACACTAACTCATGCTCTAAAATCGTTAATTAATATTCCCTTTTAGTGTATCGACGAGTTGGTCACAAACTCACCGACATTTCTTGTATCCACGAGTTCATCACGAACTCATCGGTATTACCAAAATCCAAAGAAAATGCAAGTTAAGAAGCATGCCAAGTGAATGATCATGAAGACTTCGATGAAGATCAAGAAGACGAATAGTCTTCTCAACAAGTTAAGAGATTCTTGAGACAAAAGGAGGGTACCCTTTTCTTGGTAGGAAGTGACTCTTCAAGCAATGAGAGGAAGAAAAGGGAAGGTTTTGGTGCTTGGAACAACAATTGCCTGTTTATATTAAATAAACATTTTCCCTCTATTGTGAGGCTATAAATATCAAAGTAAATATACAATAATATTCTATTTATTTTAATGGTTTCTTTGATAAATAGATAATGGTTGTGGTCTAGATTTTTCCTTTTCAAGTATTGTAATTTAGCCAAGGCATCAAATACTTGGGATTCTCACTCAAAGCCAATGGATATGGCTCTAGGGATTGGGCTTCATTATATAAAAAAGTAGAGAGAAGAGTCTCGGGATGGTGTTCAGGTGGGTTATATATGGGGTTCGATTAACTCTCATAAATTTAGTATTGGAAGCCACCCTTATTTATTAGCACTCCTTAACATGCATTCTAGTTGATAAATTAAATAAAAGAAAATGTTTTAGTTTTATGTGGAATAGAAGCAAGTAATTGTAGATGCCCCTAGTAAAATGGACAAGAATTGCAAAGCCAAAAGTCCTTGATTCTAGGACTTAAAAAACATTAACGACTTTGGAAGAGCCTTGGCACTAATGATCCTATGGAGATTGATCAAGGTTCACAATCTATGGCAGAGGGTTATCCACATCAAATACATGGATCCTTTGTTCATAAAAGAATGTATAAGGTAAAGAAATAATTCCTAATCAAATGCTTCAATTATGTGGAAAGTAGTGGTGTTGGCTTTCCCTCTTTTAAGGAATTGAATGGATTGGAAGGTATCCAATGGTCAAATCATAAGGGTAGTGGTTGACACCTAGATAGGTTGTGAAAACAAAAAAAATATTTCTAAATATATAAAATAAAATTTAATCCAACAAAGAATCGTTCATATCATAGATTCTACATAACATGTAGAGGCAATTTAAGGCAACATCATTGGAAGGAAGCTAATGATTTAGCGCTAGAAGGAGAGGAGGACAAGAAATGGAACACATTGATAAGAACGTTGGTGGAAAATATTGATCCAAATGGATCTCGGTGGCCATCCACCTTTTCCACTGAATCACCATTTTGAGATTGTGGTTTTGATCAACCATGATATTCACCCTTTTGATGGGGAATGGAATGAAATTCCATCTTCATTAGTTAATTACATACATCATGTAATGATTTCCTAGTGGTCTTGTGTACATGCCTGCAACATAGCATTAATGCACTGGATCCCATTAGAACTTCCCAGTTAAGCACGCTCAGGCTAGAGTAGTACTGGGATGGGTGACCACCCAGGAAGTCCTAGTGTTTTAAATGCCTATATTTTATAAACTTAGTCCAATTTATCCCAAATGCATCATGGGAATTGTTCTCCTCTTACTCTCTCATATATAATCGAGGTGAAGGAATCCCTTTAAGCATGAAATGGAGTGTGATGTAAAGCTTGTTGTGAATGAAGCATAGCCAACATCTCTTTCCTTTCGGAGATAGGCTACCCCATTCTACCAGTTTGTGTTCTACATCATTTTTCTATCTTATTCAGTAATAGAAGTTGGGTTTCATTGTATTTATGTGTTCTCTTCTGTATTTATGTGTATTTCATTGTTATATCTTGATTATATTTATGTCTTCATGTCGTTCTCAAAATAATCTGGATCAGTGGTATCAGAGCAGTCTTCTCCTTGTTATTTATCAGAGAAGATCACTAACGAGGTCAAGGTATAAATATTTAGGTCTCGTGTTAGTTTAGCTTGAGGACAACCTCTCTCGTTAGCCCAAGCAACCTCCCATGGCAGAAGAAAAGAGAGATGACAGAGTAGGAGATCCTTTCAAGATGTTGATCGAGAAATCTCTTGTGCGAAAAGGGAACAAGATGATGGACAACTTTGCTCATATCCTTCGAAGACTACTCGTGGTGATGGATGAGGCATCTTTGACAAGTAGCCATTTCGCAAGTGCGACACCCTTCAAGGTACAAGACGATTTTGATATCCCCTTATTTGAAGGCCAGATAGATGCATATGCTTTAGAAAAATGGTTGAATCTGCTAGAAGGTTATTACTCAGTCCAAAAAAATTCTGAAAGTGAAAATATCACCTTTGCACTCCTTAAATCCCTTCCCCGTGTTAGAGCTTGGTGGGAAGGTTGCTAGGAGAGGAACATCGCAGATGAATCTACACTATTTGGGAGATAACCCACTTGGGTGACCTTTGTAGATGCCCTAAAGGAGGATTTCTACCCTGTCGGAAACTATGATGACCAATACATGAGATGGACAACTCTGTGTCAGAAAAGAGACAATACAGTGCCAGAGTACACCAACATATTTCATACCTTGTGCTCAAAGCTAGGTATCAAAGACTCTGAGCGGCACCTGGTTTTAAAGAACAGCAGTGATCTACACAGGTACATCCAAACAGAGATGGATTTCTTGGACATCTCCTCACTGGGAGCAACTTATTGATATGCAGTCAAAATTGAGTAGAAATTCAAGCAACAGAATAAGTTGGACAAGCATGGAAAAGGAAACTCTGACTCACATAATGAAGGACATAGCAAGGAAGGTACATCCAAACAGAGATGGATTTCTTGGACATCTCCTCACTGGGAGCAGCTTATTGATATGCATTCAAAATTGAGTAGAAATTCAAGCAACAGAGTAAGTTGGAGAAGCATGGAAAAGGAAACTCTAACTCACATAATGAAGGACATAGCAAGGAAGGCCAACCTCAAGAGAGACAGTCCCAGATGCAGGTAAATAATGGCAACGAAAAGTCTAAGAAAGACGTTGGAAAGTGGTGTGAGTTCCACAACATCCCTTGGCACAACACTAATGAATGTCGCTCAATATAGTCATTGGTGGTTGAGCTCAAAGACAAAGATCTGAACCCCGACTTGGAACCTGATTCATAAAATAATAAAAGGAGACAAATAATTGATGTAGAACCCACTGCTATTGTCGCAACTGCAACAATCCAACCAGAAGAGGATCTTGAGGAGGGGGAATGACTCTTACATTCACAGATGTGGGTGAAGGGGACTCCACTGCATTTTATTGTTGATAGCGGAAGCCAAAATAACATCATCTCAGCAGAGGTTTTCAAGCAGTTGGATTTGCCAACAACACCACACCCACAGCCATACAACATCCGGTGGCTTCGCCAGGGTCAAGATCTTCGTGTCAGCCAGCAGTGTCGCATGTCCTACGACATCAAGCCCTTCAAGGATGAGGTAGTATGTGATGTTGCCCCATTGGAAGTCTGTTATGTTCTATTAGGCTAGCCATATATGTGGAGGCAATTTTGTTTATGAATCTCGACCCCGTAGCATAATTGTTACTCTAGGGGGTCATGTATACAGGATACTAGAGGTAGTTCTAACTATTGTCCCACCAAAACAATGCCACGAAGTAATCTCTCATACTGCAAAGTTTAGCCTCTTCAAAATTTGATCATAAGGTGAACAGAAGGACACTACAACCAATGCAGACTCAACACAAGACCTTTCTATACAGCAGGAGATGATCGAAAAGATTGTGTAAGAGTACCAATATGTTCTTGCTAAACCTACGAGGGTGCCTCCACACTACCCATTCAAGAAAGTTTATAACAGAAACTTTCATACTCTTCATGTTTCATCTTCACCGACAGATTCCTCACACACTCAAGTAGATCATGCAACTATATTGGTTGAACAGATCCAACCCCTCCAACAACAGGTCCATGACAACCTTCAACAAGCTAAGCAGGACAAATTTTTCAGCAAGGCAAGCAACACACCAAGATTAAGATTTAGCATAAGTCTCCCTATCTCCCACGGTAAATTGATGCAATGGGGACCATTGCTTCCTAAGGGGGGAGGAATGATCTAGATGGATCTCAGTGGCCATCCACCTTTTCCACTCAATCACCATTTTGAGCCTGTGGTTTTGATAAACCATGATATTCACCCTTTTGATGGGGAATGGAATGTAATGTCATCTTCATTTGTTAATTACATACATCATGTAATGATTTCCTAGTGGTCTTATGTACATTCCTACAACATAGTGTTAATGCATCGGATCCCATTAGAACTCCATAGTTAAACGCGCTCAGGCTAGAGTAGTACTAGGATGGGTGACTTCCTGGGAAGTCCTAGTGTTTTACATGCCTATGGCATTTTATAAAATTATTCCAATTTATCCCACGTGCATCATGAGAATTGTTCTCCTCTCACTCTCTCATATATAATCGAGGTGAAGGAATCCCTTTAAGCATGCAATGGAGTGTGATGTAAAGCTTGTTGCAAATGAAGCATAGCCAACATCTCTTTCCTTTTAGAGATAGGATACCCCATTCTGTCAATTTGTGTTCTAGAGTGTTTTTCTATCTTTTTTAGTAATAGAAGTTGGGTTTCATTTTATTTTTGTGTTCTCTTCTATATTTTTGTGTATTTCATTGTTATATCTCAATTATATTTATGTCTTCATGTCGTTCTCAAAATAATCCGGATCAAATACTCAAGGAAGAATATGATTAATTGGTTTGGCCTTGGAACCCATCAGTTGATACTTACCAATATGGGTTACAAATCCATGATTCTCATTGAGGAAACAAATGAATGTCGGTGCCGAGAAGCCATTATGGAAGTTGAAAGGTCCAAAAAAATCAAGGTTTTTTCTCTAGTAAGCTCTAAGTAATAAGGTTTTAACTTGGTATAATTTTCAAAAGATAACCTAGCATGTTACAAGATTCTATTATCTATGCAAGATGGATGAGGAGACTATACAACATATTATGGTGCATTTTGCATTTGCAAAAGAGTATGGTAGGAGGTATACAATTTATCAAGAGTGGCACACTAGATTGGAAACCCACTTAATGAATTCTTAAATAACTAGATGAGTGATCCCACTTTGGCATTGCTTAACCCTACCCATGTGTTGTTGCATGGTCAATATGGATCACACAAAACATAGTCTTGTTTGAAGATAAACCTGTCTCTCCTCTGGAAGTCTTCCATGGCATTAAATATATGTATCAAGACCTAAAACAACCTTGCATTTCGAGGAATCATAGAAGTTCCAACCCTCTTATGGTAGATAAGTCATATGCATGGGGTTCTTTTAATGGTGCCAAATAAGGCAATCCAAGTCCCCATAGTGTTTGAGGTGTCTTGTGTTTACTTAATGGATCAATGTTCTTTTCAAGTTATCACTAAGGTGTGGAACCAATAATTGTGTTGAAATGCATGAAATCTTAAACCCACTGAAAATGGCTATAGAAAAGAATTTGAACAAACAAGTCATGGGTGACTCCAGGTTGGTCATTGAATGGGTTCAATGGACAATTATACCCCAAAACCTCTCTTGGGCCCCTACTAGAAAAAATCCTCAATGTTGTTCAATTATTTGAGGTAACAAGACTTTTCAAACATGTCTATTAACAATACAATTATAACATTGATGGTTGATCCAAAGAAATGTTCTCAAGAAAAATAGGGTTACTACAAAGGGGAAGATGTTGGAGCAAGAGTATAGCCCCCTATAAATCCTTGAAGATGATAGCCTATATTCCCATATTCTTTTTATTTGCATGTTCTTCTTCATATTTTTTCGATCAACTTTGAAATAAAATTCATTTTCTTGAGATATTCTTAATGTTTCAAACGATGATAGCACCTCTTTGTTTTTTACAAATGGAATAAATCATTAAGTTATGTTTTCATCATTTGAGCTTTATTAGAGATTAGTTAGCCCCAATAGGAAAACCTTGTGGATTGTTCAATGGACAACTGCTTTTTGTTATATAGTGCTTTGGCACATGCTAAATGTAACCTTTCTTCATCTCAATAATATAAAATTACAAATTTTTCCCTTGACAAAAATATACTCATATACATGCATACATATACAAGATATGGATGTTGATTTGACCAGTGAACCGACCACTAGTTGGCTCATATATATATGCATACCCATATATTCCATATATATACATACAACATGCATATATACACAAATATAGAGCCCTGAGGGTTAGCTCGGTTGGTTCAACCATTCCCACAAAGGAATAATGTCCAAGAAGGTCATGGGATCCATTCCCACCAATTATTGTGATATTCCGAGGTCATAGGATCCATTTCCACCAATCCTTGTAGGGTTACAAGGTCGTGGGATCCATTCTCACAAATCCTTGCGGGGTTACCAACCACTTTTTCCACTAGCACATGCACACATACATATATAACTAATCAATAAATAGTGTATTGTTGTTACCACTGCATACCAAACCAAATCCATTTAGCACATCGCTCCATTATATTTTTCTCCACTACATGTTGCATTTAAAAATAAAAAACATACATAAATAACTAATAAAAACACAATCATGATTGTATTGTCTTTATGGTTGCACACCTAACCAAATCCATCTATAAATAAATTATCCTCACTCTCTTGCACCAAAGTGCCAACATACATATATAATTGATCAAAATACGAGTGTATTGTCATTACCATTGCATACCAAACCAAATCTATCTAGCTCATCACTGCAATATTCATTTATCTACTAGATGTTGAACATAAGTCCTAGAAGGCAAGGAGAATTTATTTCTTCGGAACAAAAATACACAAATGCACTAACTTCCTCATTCTAAATACTCAAGTGTGGTTGAAAAAAATTATTTCTCTATGCTAAAAAAAAAAGGAAAAGAACACACACACACACACACACACACACACACATATATATATATGATTTTGTTGTATTTACTCATTGTTGCATTATTTATTTCTCCACTATATATTTCACTTAATTGCAAAGGTGAGGATATTTCATCTCTTGAAAAAAAAATGCACAAATACATGTGGATATATACATATATAATAAAACAAAATAAGATTGCATTGTCCTTACCATAGCATACTAAACCAAATTCATCTAGTGCATCACTGAAATATTTATTTATCCACTACATATTGCACTAAGTGTGAGAAGGTGATGAGAATTTATCTCCGCTAAAAAAATGAAAATTTTAAAATTTTCATTAAAAATAAAAAAAACATATACACCAACTTTCTCATTCTATACGCTCGAGTGAGAGAAGATTAAAAAACTATATTTCAACATAAAAGAATAAATACATTCATACACATGCAACTAATCAACATAAGATTGTATTGTCTTTTACAATTGCATACCATACCAAAACCATCTAACTCTTAGCTACATTATTTATTTCTCCATTGTGTTGCTAAGCACTCTTGCAATACTTCCATTTATCATCCATTTTTATAGATTAAAAAAAATTCACCAATAAGTTATGTTGTTGTCCTACATAACATGCCATCTCTTGCTCTCTACAATTCTATGTGCATCTTAAACCTATTCATCAATCTGTGATCATTCATTGTTCCAATTTCCCTCATTGGTACTCACATTTCATTCACTACTTTCAAGTGTATAAGTGTTCATCATATCCATGCCCATGTATCATTCACCGCCATTTTATTGTCGCTCATCTACATTTGTTTCTAATCTACATTCTTTAACACATCTAGAAAATGTTCCATCGAACCACTACATTGTTTCTTCACCCGTCAAGCATCTATTTATTTGCATCACTTCTTTCCATATACAATGTATTAATCGACAATGTCAACGGTTATTGATGAGGGTTACATTACCCAACTTGAGAAAGAGAATGAAAAAATAGCAGATTGGGAACAAGATTCTAGCCAAAATATAGATAAGAATACACCATCCTAAGACAGACAACTATTGAATCATGTTTAAACATGTTATAATTTCATAAACTGAAATAAAATCCTAACACTGACAATGAGGGAGACATTGATGCAAGTTCCCAAAACAATGAATAATTAAAAAACATGGTTTATTTAAAATTTACATTCATTCCAATAAATAGATAATCTCTACAAACTTGAAGAACTCAACCATGTGCACTTAATTTTCAATATATGTGGAAAATTCGTTTGCACTAGCATCAACCAATATTTCGCAGACAATACACATATTTGAAGATCGATCAACAATTCTAATCTCACGACATCCTACCACATCAATATAATGACAAAATCAAATGGAAGAATACATAGTCAACAAAAGCAATTTCAAGAATCTGTCATTGTCGTCAATGTTGAATGTTTATCGTTTTATTCATGGCAAAAGATAAAGACCTTTTCCAACACTATCTCGAGCCATGAATCTTTTGGGAAAAAATCCTCAAAGAGCATGGCATACATTTGACAATAAAATTTCACAATTTTCAAATTATACTTCAAGGTAATTTAAGAGGGGTAGACATCTATTGATATTATTTATGGGTTAATAAACAATCTTATTAATTATGAATAAAATCAATCATAGTATTAATAGTACCAGTATTAATCATAGTTTGATCCCTGTATTAGCAATGTAAATATGTATATGATGAATGGCCAGACGATTTAATATGTAATTGTACAAAAATAAACATCATCGGCTGCAAACAAGGAAGGACAAGAACATAGGGGACTGTGATTCGACATGAGAGGGAAAAAAGGAGGCTTATTGGGGCTCAAAGGGGACCAAAGCCAAAATATAATATTTTATTCCTAAGCCTATGACTTTTACATTATGTTATCCTGTGTCATGTTAACATTGGGATTAGTTTCCAAGTGAGATATATAGACTTCTAAGTAAGCCACGTGGTGCATTATTAGCATGCAAATATATACCAAAGTTTAAAGGCATGCAAGGGGATTATTCCGTTTAAAGGCATGCAAGGGGATTATTCTGTTATTCTTCTTTGGGGAAAGGAAGGTCCAACTTTGCAATCAAAATCTTATCTCATTCCCATGTCCTACAAAGATTATTAGCTAGTCAACAAAGAAAATGTAGAGGATGCTTGTTTCATCATATTCAGAGTGCGGGAACAAATGATTTGTTGAAATTATGGATAACAAAGAAAACATAACATCAATCATTTTTTCAAATCTATAAACCTTTCAAACATGACAATAATTAGAGAATTACTTGAGCTTGTGAAATGCCTCTAAATATCTCTCAAAATATTCAATCTCGTTGCAGCACATTGAAATGCATTCATACCTCAAGCTTTCTTAATTACCTATCCAATATGTACACATTAGCATTCTTATATGCGTAATCCAAAAAAGAAAAACATACATAAAAAATAATCAAACATCAATATACATAAAAAAGCATCAATCATAAGATCATCTCAAGACATCTCCCTAATCCCAACTTAACAACCTATTATAATTTAAAACCTAGTTCATATAGGATACAAATTTGTGGTGTTTCTAGTAGCGGCCAAGATATAACTAATGTAAATACATTTTCTTGACTCCTAAATCTCATAAGGCATGATTTAAGAAGCTATGTTTTTGGTTCTTTAAACACAATGCACAATGCAATAACCCCTTTTTCTACTTTGAACAAGCTGCCAATAGAAAATAAAACTAGGATAGAGCAATAAAAACATAGCATTATAATTTCCATCCAATATGCACAATGCTAATGTCAATAAAGAAATAAAACTAAGAGAAAACAAAATCTAGGGACCAGTACAGACCTCAGAGACCTCCAACACCAGTGATTAGGTCAAGCTGAAGTAAGTCCAACAGATGGGCAAGGTCAACACCACTGGTCCAGTTTCCAGGACCATAACCATTCTTCAGTTTCAATTGCCCAGGGTTGGTTGTGCCACCCCATATAATTTCAACTGGCCTTGGCTTCTTGCCACTTTCCTCAGAAACTAGTATAAGGCTTCCTCTGTCATCTTCTAGATCAAAATCTTGTTTATTCTCTCCTACAACGAGGAAGTCCATAAAAAAGAAGATGCCTTTTTCATCATTGTATTCAAGTACATAGGCCATTATAGTTCCTCTTGTCAAGCCAAAAATTCTTCCTACTTTCACCACTTACTTACCAATGAGGCTCTGAACGGGAGTTTGTAAGTCAACCAACATGACTTCACCCATGTCTCCAACACCTTTCACTGTAGTAGTAACATTGGAAACATCAAAACTATCTGCCAAAGGTATGAAAACTCCATCTGCTCGCACAAATGTTTTTGTTTCAAAACAAAACAACTAATTAGAACTGAACATGTTTTCTAAAAGTAATTAAGGTGTACATCATGAATGGGATTCTGAAGTTTCTGGAGATAACCTGGATTCATGCTAGCGAAAATGTCATACCACAGATCATCAACGAGGAATGATATTTCCCTCTCAACAACAACCAAGTAGACACCAGGACCAAGGTTTGGTGGCAATGGATGAAACATCTTCTGGGTTGGATAGTCTAAATCTACTGCTACATGACGGTTTGTCAAGAATCCAACCTGACGAGAGCCAGTTCAACTTTTATCTATAGCTTCCATTGTTCCATATGTTTCTTGGCTTGCAACCTGTAACAAGGTTTAGTAGAAAGACATGAGAGCTGGTAACGACAAAAATGTTATCATTGCTAAGCATGCAAACAAATAAAAGATAGAAATCACAAGGAAAATACACAGGAAACAATAGGAAATAACCTTTGTCTGGTAAGTACACAGAAAACAATAGGGGATAGCCTTTGCCTGATAAGTGCGAGATGTGTAGATAGAAAATATAAATAAAATTAATAGAGAATCATTTGCTTTAATCTATCTAATAAAAAGTAAAAATGCCAAAATTTCAGTTTATGTTCAACAAAAGCAATTTACAAAAGAAAACAGTGCAGCATTTCAAAGTTTTCAGAGTATGTAGAACAGTAAAGCATCAAAGAAAACATAATGTCTTTCAGTGGAGACTATAGACAATATGACAGCTGAAGAAAATCACCAATTATAATAATAATAATAATCTATTTTTAAGGTCACGGCCAAGCCACACAAAATTGGTGTATGAGACCCCCTTGTTTGTGGGACAAGGGACCCCGTCCGCCCAACGATTTGACTAGTAAAGTCTACGAAGATATACATACCCTACCCCCCTCTCAATTTGAACTTGTGACCTCTCAGGAGGAAACACATTTTCTTAACCATTAGGCCCACTCAGGATTATAAAGGTCTAGATCAAATCTTATGGACCATTGAGAACATAAATGCCTCACTCCCACCATAAAACAACACATTGTTGCAAAATCAAGGAAATACTAGTGCATGATACCCACACACTAAATTTAAAATCGGTTACATCAAAACACATTTGTCACAAGATAAATACGTTCCATGTCTTAAAGGCTTTCCACCCCAAGTGAAACTACTGAGACGGTCCATTACCAAAACCCGTTACCCAAAAATTGCATTGCAAGCTTGTAACATTCATAACCACCATGTGGCTAGACCCTGTACATACTCCCTAACAATGGTTTCCTTTCCTTCTCCATTCAAGTTGGATTATAATTGTCAAAAAAAAGTTACAAAGACATCTCCCAACCGCAACCAGGATTACAAAACTCAAAATGTGTACTCCCTACACCCATGCCTTCTGTACAACACACTAGTAGATAAAAACCATGGACATTCATACCTATTTCGCATTTGAATGTGCAGTAAGTTTATTGCAATATGCACAAAGCACTCACAGATCTCTTACACTCTTTCTTCTTCTTCTCTTTTTTTAATGTACTGCGAATTTCATGTATTGTTTTGTTCTATGTTTTCAGTGTACCCTAGGGCACCCCAGTAGCTTTGTTTTCACTGATCGTACTTCCTAGTCCTATTGACATTCTTTTGGTCATTTGTTAGACATTAATAAATTATCTTATCTTGTCTAGTATACAAGCATGCCTTTGTATATAAGTGATAATTAATGAAACCTCAAATTTGGATGCTAGACCACTCTTCAAATCTCACCAGTGCAACAAGTAGCTCTGAGTTACAGTTCCACTTCCAAATCTTAATTTTGGCTCGTGTTGGTCCATATATATCAAATAAAACTCTATCCAGACATGTCCCAAAAATAAACCTTTGTCTAAACATGTCCCAAAAATAAACCTTTGTCAAAACAGAACCCAAAAAATGGATTCTCACATGAGGCTTTGTCCAACTTAGTGTCTAAAGTATACAGAAATTCAAAATTAAAACTATGTACAAATTTAAAATTGAATCTGAAATATATTATGGTAATCTCATGGCGCTAATAGTTACAACTCAAAAAGCAGGAATTTCAATAAACTAAAATATAAAAAACATAATTTGAAATTGAAGAAAAAACTAAAATAAAAAAAAAACATGATTTGAAATTGAAGAAAAAAAAACATTAAAGCTCAACTAAAACATAAAAAACATAATTCGAAATTGAAAAAAAAATTAAAATAGTTACAACTCA
>ML780739.1:919988-932812 GCA_009831015.1 Picea engelmannii
GAAATTGAAAAAAAAATTAAAATACAAAAATTTCAATAAACTAAAATATAAAAAACATAATTTGAAATTGAAGAAAAAACTGAAATAAAAAAAGCATGATTTGAAATTGAAGGAAAAAAATATATATATATATATTAAAGCTCAACTAAAATATAAAAAATATAATTCGAAATTGAGGAAAAAACCAAAATACAAAAAAGTATGATTTGAAATTGAAGAAAAAAAAAAACATTAGAGCGCTTCTGGATTTCCCAGCTTTTTTGGTTCTGTGTGATGGACCAATTTTGAAAAAAAAAATCAGCCGTTGAAGAGAGGGAGGCCAATGTATCCGTTCAAAGGAAGTATATGAATGATCCAAACTTACAGAAATTTTACATTTGCTTCCTCCTCCTTTTTCTCTGGTTTCGTCTGGTCTCGTTGGGCGTTTTAATCTGTGTGTGGTATGGTGTTTGAATCGGAGACTATGCCTGTCCCTTAAAGTCGATTGTGACAGAGGATGAGGCAATTGGATTTTGATCATCCACAAAGGGCGGCTTACCTGCTCAATGGCCACGGCTCTCTCAATAATGGGTTCTTTTAATTCCAGGTTCTTTTTACTATTATTTCATTGGCCCTCTGCTGTCACAGACAGCATAGTTTATTTACATAAATTAATTTGAGCAATTTAAATATATGTCTGTCTATCTCAATTCCAAATCTCATGCATGACCTGCATGACCTTCCTTTCATTCTGTCAAAATTATTCAACTTTGCCTTGAGGGTTTGGTTCGATTCTTTAATGCTCTGTTGTTGTCAAAATTATTCAACTTTGCCTTGAGGGTTTGGTTCGATTCTTTAATGCTCTGTTGTTGTAATGGATAGAAACTTCAATTTGGAAAGAATGATCAATGCTCTCTCTCAAGAATAGCGGGGCTTCAATTCCCTAGTCCTTTCATTTCAGCAATCCTATGTCCAGATTTTTTTCTGTTAATTTCAACGATCCCATGTCAAGCGTTGCAATGATGGGAATGGCTCATTGAAATCATCTCAATAGTTTAGTTTCTCCATTTTTCTTTATGTCAATTTCAGTGATCACATGTCCAACCTTGCAATGATGGGAAGGGACTGGGTATCCCATCGCCACTGGTGTTTATTGCTTTTGCTTTCCCATTAGTTTAATGTCTCTTGACAACATCATTTATTTATCTCTGTTTAGGGACGATCTATATGTCAGTTTAGGGATATGATATATATTTGTTGGAGTAAGTTAATTTGGGTAGTAAATTTTTCTCTTTTCAAGTAAAAAATGGGTTTGAATTTGACCATATTTTCAGAAGTAACTTGAGTTTAACATGGATCAAAGTTTCATACATTTCAAAACCTTAACTCATGTATTTTACCTTATTTTAAACCAATCCAAATGTTCAAAAAATCTATCAAACTTCTAAATTGACCAAAAATTTAAAACCCCACCCACTTCCACATGCCTCTGCCTCTGCCTCTAGTACGCAGCACATTCGAAACGCACGCCCATGAAATTGTCTTAAAGCGTTTGCTTAATCCGTGGGCAAAAGGTGTCAATCCACCTATAACAAATGGATAAGCGTAGCTGCCTTTCTTTATCTATTTGTATGTTTCAAAGATATGCTTTCTTGGGACAGAGTCAAAGATATGCTTTCTAGGTTTCAGTAGCAAACTTCTACATTTAAAAATCGCCTCCAGAACAGAAATCTGGTGGACCAGTGGCCATACAGTCGCTATAGAAATCCAGAGACCGACAACAATACAATACGTCACTTACTTGTGTGTTGTAACAAAGTTTTCATGAGATCTACTATTCTAGTCTCTGTTTTCTTATGATGCCATCAGATGTGGACCCAAAGGCTGCTAGAGAAATCCAATCTGATCATTTACGTGACAATCGCAACAGAGTTGTTGCCTGAATTGCCCTCGTGACTAGACTCTGTCTTCTCGCCATGGTGTTTGTGCACAGTTTCAACAGCTCTCGGTTGACAGAAAATAGAAAGAGGTGACAGCCAACTAGGAACATCCAAAACCTTTGGCTCAAGTGGCACCGTTTTATACAGTGCCAAGTTCAATTATATATGCCAGTCTGGTCATGACATTCTCAAGGAGAAACATTGTGATAGAAACATGCAGGAACAACTACTGCTTCTATAATAGATGGCTTATCATTGGAAATATTTATCACCAAAATCTCACATAGATCCATCTAGAACTCTCACCAGTATTTCCAGAAAATCTAAATCAACTGCACTAAGGATTTTCTCAGTGTGATCTGACCCACTTCAATGTCATCAACATAAGCAGATTCTTTTGCAGTGGAAGTCTTAAAATTATGGGGTATGTCCTCCAAAAGAAAACTTCTGTTAGTTTCAAAGACCATGGCCATCTGCAAAGTGTAATTTGACCGAGATAGAGTCGATGGTGTAGTTTCCCTCCTTGACATCTTGCAATGAAAGTGACTTCTGTTGCTATCTGTTGAACTTAACATGACCAGAGACCTTCACTGATCACAACCTGCTTCATATTTGGAAATCGCTTCCAAAGAAAAGGAATGGACAAAATTTGTGCCTGAAAGCTCAATTGCATATTGTGCCCAATCTAAAACTTCAGAGCATCATCGGAAGCAAGTCTTGTGAGTAAACACTCTAGTCGAAATAATCCAAATCCAGCAATGCTGGTTTGAATGCCATGCATGGTGAGGACTAGCTCGCAGAAACGTATATGTCTGCAACATATAGTCCAAAGTGTTTCCGGCCTAGGGAAAGGTAGAATCTGATAAACTTATAACTGTCTCTAACAACAATAACAACCCTGGAAAATCAACGGACCGTGATGGTTGTATAAGCTGAAACTTTAGTTGCTCCATCTTTTGATACACAGCCTGTACATAGCAAAATGTTTTACTCTATATTGTATAATGGCTTGATCAAAAGACATACTCTAGCTGAAACACCCCACTTCCAGCAACGTTGGTTTAACTCATTGCATKGTRTGGATTCCAWTACCGTGACAAATCCTAGGATTTGAGCTCTGTCAAGATTTCATGTGTAAACATTTTTGTGTAAGCACAAGAAGCTCGTAATCTCAGATTTTGTTTTTCATAGCTGGTCTTGATGAAAGGCAAGCTTGGATTGTGTGCTTCAAGCAATGCATGAAGTTGTGTTTTAACAACTCACCACCTCCCTTGTGGCTTGGCTTCTATATGTAGGGAGTCCACTTCCACTATAAAAATATCACCTTCAAGGGCTATCCTAGGATATCATATCTTTCTATTAAAAGAAACCTCTATTTTGAGGATTTCATAGTACTACAGAGAAACATATTACAAAATACAAAAAAAGTCATCACTATTCCAATCTTTTATTGATATCCAATCAAATAAAGGGTGAATGTTTGCATCTTCTAGACTCTTGCCAATTTAGTTATTGTATATTAAGTTTTTTAATAAACGGTGTAAGCTTAAGTTTGAATTTTATTTAAATGAATAATTGTTGTCATTTTTAAAGACAATATTTTTCCAAGACTAATTTTCTAATTTACTTTGTATCCATTGACACATTGAATAATTTTCCTTCTACAACAGCCTCCAATGTAGTCATTATTGATATGTCTTTAACATTTCATAATTGGGAGCTAAGATACTCAATGACATTAACCTTCATCTTCTTCACTACACCTAACTCTCACATACATCATGTTCCAGCGTCATCTTCATTCTTCCTTGTTCATAACCCATGATAATGATAAGTTGTAAGGAAACGAAAGAGACAAGGTTATTAAAAAACAAATCAATTCAGTTCTTTTTCCCTCGAACTCTACCTTTATTGCAGTTAGGTATACACTATTTTTGGTTCTTTGTTCATCTTCTCCTTATACCTATTATTATCAATATTCTTATAGTTCTATGAAACCCTCATACTCTGCATTACATTGATTCAATTTTGTAAATTACATCCCTAGAATCTGCATTACAATGATTAAATCTTCAATATGAGTTGTTTCTTTAGATGCCTTGATAGTGTCGAGAAGCTCTTGTGCAATATTTATTCTATGCCTCAATAAATCTGATTGTGTGATTGAAAAGTAGAATAAAAATACCAAAGAATGTTGTCCTCCAATCAACTCTAATATACATTGAATCTCTTTCAACAAATAAAGTGACTAGAAAGAATGTATATATAGTGTTCAACTCCCAATCTCTTCCCTTATTGATGGAGAACCTCTAAATGTCTCCCTTATATGAGCTTGCCTTTTGTGGAGGATTGAAGTGGTGGAGACCCATTTGGAAAGGACTTTGTTTCTCGATTCTAAACCATGCTGATACGGAAGTCTGTAATGTTTTCACTTCTGCTGATCATTTATTAATAGAAATACTCATTTCCCATCCAATCAATATCTTGAAAATATATGTATTATGATCCATGGGCATGTTCGTTTTGAATATTAATGGATTATGCTATCTAATGTGCTAACCTGTTATATTATCACTATATACTTGCTTTGCTTGTTTGTTGAGAACTTGTTGCAGGTATAAAGTTTTGGGTCGAAGTGCTCAACGGTGGACATCATCAAACGTTTGGACGAGGTAGGCTTCTTTCTTACCTCTTTTGCACATTAGTTTATATAGCATATGTTGGAATTGAGTCGATTTCTATAGTCACTCCTGTCTGTTGTGGTTCACCCTAGCCATAGAGAGATTTTCCTTGTAACAAAATTGGCAACCATACTGGGGAAGAATCTTCTTTCTTAGGGTTTGAAGTAATTTTATCCTTAGATTGCTCTCGTTTCTATTGTGGTTCTTGTCGTGTCATTGCTTGACAGCTCCTGTTCACTCTGGGTCTGAGTTTTCAACCTTTTTCCCTTGCCTGACCTTGTTTCAAAGCATATACGCGCCCTTTTGCTTGACAGTCACATACACACAGTGTTGTCTCACTGTAAGTTGTGTATATACGCATTGTTTGCCCAAACAGTCGCCTACACCCTTTTTCCTTGCCTTTTTGTTTGGTCTGGTGTTTGCTAGGTGGGATTTTATGCTTGTTGAGCCTTCTTAGGTCTCTGTAGTTCCTGTTGAGTGCCTGTGGGAGACAAGAAACCCTCTTTTTGTTGAAATTTTGGGCGAAGTTTTTCTCTTCATCTTTTCATTTTTATTGTTCTTGTACATTGGGATGGGTGCGTTGCTACTTGATATCCTTCTTGAGTTGTCTTTATTCTATACACAATAGGTTTATATATCAAGTTACTTTTCAGTCCATGATTTTTCAGTTTTAATATATTGAAAATACAAAAAAAAATAGGCATTTTGCATTGCTTGGCTTTTTTTGTCTTTCGAATTTTTATCATTAGCTTAGTACATACAGTGAAAGATTGCATCTTTACTTCTGAATCGTAGATTTGAATTTGGAAATTGCATCATTTTTTAGGAGCACATCATTCATCAAAAGTTAAAATTAGGACTTTGCATTATCTTCATATTTACTTTCTTACATAGTCATAACACCATTGGTTTCATTACCATATACCTTTTTGAGTAATCATGGCCATAAAATCAACGCTATAATTTAAAATTTATTAGTAACGATTTTATTTTCTAGGGTGCACAAACTAGTCTAGGATTTAGTGCCTTGGAATAGGTTTTTGTGAGTAAACTTCTCTAAGGAAATTAAATCAACATATGTGTCTAAGTTAGGTAGTGGAGAAATCCATTGTATAATTGGTAAGATCAAGAGGCTCCGCTCACACCGGAGTTAATCACGAGGTCACACGAAGTTGGTTGAAGGGATATCCCTTGGATACCTGCCTAGCATCAGAGATATTTTTGTGGAATTATTCGTATTTGAGGATCTTACTAGTGCCCATACCTCTGTGAGAGGTGGTACTTTCAAGGTTTTGGGCTTTGCTACCCTTCCCATACGGTGATCCGAACTTACAACTGTTCACCTGTGCATCAGTTATACATTGGTTTATTAGTTGCTTGACTTAGGTATCTCATAGGTTACTTGCACGGGTTATTCTGCAAATACCCTGGGTCGGATAGGGGTCGGACAACACATAGTCTTTATGGAGGATTACCTATTCGGGGGGATCTGACCGACTGGTTGTTAATCCCATGAGGGCCCCTATAACTGTTACCTCCGATCTTTAGCAGGGAATCTCAAGTCCCTCTTAGACGAGACATACCTTCTTTAGGGAGGGAGGCAACTCAACCACTTTAGTCTGTTTGCATGCATTTTGGTCGTTTGACTTTTGGTGTGCTCTTTGCTTACTAGTTGGCCTTAGGATATATTTTTATATTTAGAGTCTTAAGTCATCGTGGAGTCGGACCAGGTGCCCCGCCGGTCCCATCGCTTGTTACAGTTACCACCAGATTTGTTATCCTTGCCTTCTAAAAGGCATAGAGTCATTACACGTGGTACACACACCTCCACCGCTCAGACTTGTGATTCTACAAGGATTAGTACTGAACCTAGTCTTCAGAATTTTGGGAGCCCTTCGACTCCCATACCCACTGTAGTTAATGGAACCCCTTCGACTCCTGCAACCTCCATGGTTGTAGTACTAGAGGCACCTATCATTACTATGGTCTGGCCTATATTTAATGCTCATGCTACCGCCTCGAACCCCTTCGGGTCTCTTGGCCACTCACCGAGCTACAATATCCAGTCCATCCCTATGGCTTCTAGTCCATTTTCTTATGGTATGCCTAACTTCACATCGCAGTTTTTGAACTCCATCCTAGCTGCTGGCCCTAATGCTAGCATTGGGCCTGGGGGCAGCACACCTTCGTACACTTATTTTTCATTTGGTGGATCTCAAATCCCTCAAATGACTCCTAATATGAGAGGTATGCCTGCTTTTAACCCTGGGTCCAATCCTCCTACTTCTGGGTGGAAAAGTCAACCTGGCGGACAAGTTTCGACTCAAGGTCCGTCCTACAATCCTACCTCCTCGACGCAGATTCCAATCAATACACTTGGCATGACGAATCTGCCTCTATCCTCCTGTTTCCAACCTGGGGGAGGTCAGTTTCACACTTTGGGAAACCCCAACCTGAATCTAATCCGGCTGGGGGCAGTTTCTATAATCATCAACAGAACATTCTAGTTGGAATGATGCCCAACCCACCATATATGAATCAGCCCGGAGGAGGGCCTTATAATGCCCGATGTTGGGCCTCAGAAATGTCACATTTATATCCTCTTTTCCCTTCACTATTCCTTACATTTCATCGTCCCACTAACCTTCCATCATACCATTTCCATAATAATACTTGGGTTTTTCCTTATTATTTTCCATTATATTTATTTTAGTATTATAAGTAAATTTGTGATTAAATATTAGAAAAATAACATATTTTCATTATATATCAAGGTTGGATGAGCTTGATAATGTGTGCAGGCATATGTGAAAATTTCAACAAAGTCAAATATTACCACCTAGCCTCAAATTCGAATTTCATTCAAGCATATTCAAAGGAGAAGATTATGGAAGATTTGGATGGCATATCTTATTTAAGATATGTGAGAGATGTGTGGAGGATTTGAAGGGATCATATCTTATAATAATAGAAAAGCAGTTGAGAATGGTTGAGAGAATAGTGGATCTGTAATTATGACACTCTTCAAGACTCTCATGTATATAAGAGAGTGTTCTCTCTTCATGAAGGGGAGCATGTTATTCATAATTTGGAGAGCTAGAGATCATGTAATTCATAATTTAGTCTTGTAATTAGGAGAAGGAGATTCTTAGCTTTGTTATTATTTCATGCTTTGTCATTTAACTCTTGTAATATAATTTGAGATTGATGTATTGTGTGAGCTCACATATGTCTTTTGCCATTCATCTCTTCAGATGTTGTATTGTTTTCCTAGATTAATTTACTGCTTTCATAGTTAGTCTTTCAATGCTTTCTTAGATTAATTTCATTTCAGACATTTAGATTAGATTAGTTCTACTTTAGTCTTGCATATATAGTGTGTGTGCTTCGTAAGCTTACGAACCTCGGATTGACAAATTAAATAGTTAGGCAAATACTACAACGAAATTAAACGACAATATTTCTGCCTAACATTTTGGTGTCATTGTCGGGGAAGCACGAAGGATTGAAGTTTAGTTTGATTTTCTTGCAAGCGTAACTAGAGTGTGAATTTCAATTTCAACAAGTGTGCTTGATTTTTTCAATTGTGAAGTGGTTTTCGTGTGTTTCAGCAAGTGTGATTTTCATTTTTTTTTTATTTTTTTTTGAGATTTGGGTGTTGTAAGAACCCCTTTTTTAGATTTAACCATGAGTATCATCTTGGAACAACTCGCTCAGATCCTAGCAAAAGCTAGGGTTTCTTCTTCTCAGGAAGAGGAGATCTTGACAACAACCCAGAGCTTAAATACTCCTCTAGAAACAAATGAGAAATCAACATCTGAGGAATTTGAGGAGGACAATGAGGAGTTGCAACAAGATCTGAGCGAGGAAAAACGTGCCTATGAAAGAATTATCGAGCAATGGTTCGAGGTAAGTACACGATTAGCTCCATTTTTTTTATTTTTATTTAGAAATTTTGCAGTCACAACAACTAAATTCATTCACTCTTGAATATTTCCATTATTCATTTGAAAAATTACCATTGAACATATTGTTGTTACTGTTGCGTGCTTGGCTCCACTGGAAATTTTCCTACACATAACTAATTTATAATTCCATTTAGCATAGAGTAGGTAGGTTTTATTTTTCAATTTTTCTTTTACCTAGAATAAGTATGCTCTCCTCCGCGCTTCGTGCGATTGCAAGGATCAGAAAATATGCATGATTTTGATTTCAGGAATGAATGTTTTTGCGTCAATCCTTTGACCTGCAAATAAACACAATAAAAAAAATTTAGATGAATAAAACAAAACCAAGTTCTTATATGTTGTTACAGCAAAAATTTTTGCTCTTACAACATGCTAATACAACAAAAATTTTACACGCTATTACGACATGCTGAAACAGTGAAATTTTTTCATGCTGATACAACAAAATTTTTACATGTTCTTACAGAATGTTGGTACAACGACATTTTACATGATGTTTCAGCGAAATTTTTCTATGCTAAAACAGTGAATTTTTTTTTGCTAAGACAGTCGTTGTTACAGCGAAAAAAAATTATGTTGTTACATCAAAATTTTTCATGTTGATACAGTGAATTTTATATGCTGAAACAATGACGTTTTTGCTGTAACAATGATTGAATAAATTTGCATATCTTGGTTTGAGTTGCCGCAACACCCCTTGAATTACAACCTGCAAAACAAACAAATGAATTAATAATGTCATTAGTCTTCTCCCGCATCCATGTTAGCAAGAAAATAAATTCAATGGTTTACTACTCCACCTTCTCATCTCCAATGAATCAGCGTTTGGGCTTGAATTCTATTTGTATCTTTTCCATAATAGGAAACCTCAAAATTTCTCTCCATAATTTTAGCATTTGATTTGAGCTTCATATCTATAATTGGACTATGTTGTTAATGGAGAATATGGGCCAATTTCCACTGCCTATATCTCTGTAGTTTAGTTACCGATAGTCCACAAATTCTTTCAAATCGAATCAAAACCAGTTGCTTAAAAAAAGGATGATTAGTTGGGTTGCCTATTATTGGAAACTCTGTATTAATAAACAACCAGTACGTGTCCCTCCAATCACGCTTCACGATGATCATATATGCTTTCAAATTTAAGATTAATCGGTTGTTTGTTGATGTGGCATCCGAGAGAGATGGAAATCAGTGGTATCGTATTGAATTGTGTCATAGATTATGCATGTTCAATCAATCTAGATCCTGAAGCAACCAGATCATGCCTATCCACTGCACACTACAAGAACGCAAAACCGTTATAATGAATAACTGAAAATAAGCATTAATATGTGGCTAAGATCAATCAATTGGTTGATTCGTTCATGAAATCCATTAATAGAAGTTTTGATGATTTATAATTTGGACAGGGACGCAGCAACAGTTTATTCTAGTTGGGATATCCATCGTGATCTTGAGACCCAACTCACATATGCAATGAGAAACTCTCGATCTAAAATTTTCCGTCAATTAACGTCCATTTGCAGACAGTCAACTTCGGGTGCATTTTGCGAGCAAACAGTGACGAATTTCAAAAATTCGGTACACGCGTTTTGTGCAGAATGGTCTTATTTAATTGACTCGCAAGTGGTTTTTAAAAATTTTGCTTGGTTTGAGAGCAGTTTTTGTTTTTATGAACGTGACAGAGCCATATTTCGGGGATGGCTGGTTTTCCAACGGAGGCCTGGGTGTTTTGATTTTGATGGAACTTGGATGTTCAATTATGGAGTTGGTTGTCCCTAACAAATCATTGCAATCATAACCAACTGTTGTACCAGAATGGTTTGCAACATCTGCATTTGGTTTGATGTCTTTATTTACTCTCGACATCCATGATCGATGTGTTCTTGCATGAAGCATGTTTCTTTATTTGGATCGATGTTTGTATTTGCTTACGGGTTGTTATTTGTTGTGGAGAATTGTATGCTCTAAAAAGATTCAATATATTTGATGATGTACAGGAGCCTGATTTGCAAATTTGGTGCAATTAATTACGGTTGGAAGGCTTGAGCCGTGACAGAATGGAACAACCAAGGAGGACTGAAACAATTTTCATGATATATTTATGCTCTTGGTATCTCTGATCGATGTGTTTTGCAGGCAACATGTTTCTATTATGATTCAGCGACGAATGACCAGGGATGTAGCTCATAATTTTAATTTTGAGTGTTTTTGCCATTTTCTTTTATATTGGGTGTGTTATAAAAATAAAAACAATAAAAATGTAAAATCATGATTTCGTTTGTTTTTTTGTTTTTGTTTTTTTTTTGGAGAGAAAAACAAAAACAAAAATTATAAAACTATAAAAATAACGAAGAACATTATAAAATCAAAAACAAGCATTGTAAAACTGTCAATTTGCAAATGGACATTCTAAAAATTCTTGAGTTGTTTTCACGATTTATGTTTGTCTTTGAGTCACTGTTACAACAATCAAATAAAAACGCAGTTTATTTATTTGAGTTGCTCGATTCTTCACGCAACAATTAATGACGAACCATGAGCACAACAGCAAAAGGTATAAACATGTATTTTTCTTTTATTTGTTGCATTTACACTTATTTCTATATGATATGTTTTTTGAAATTCTCACAGTTTTCATGCAGGAATTTGTGCTAAGATTTTCAAGTTCACAACCGATCGTATTCCATGCTGTAGTGATTTTCAAGAATCACAAAATTCTTCAAAGAAAACATGTGATAGACATCTTGAAGGAGTTGTTACATAGAAACAGTGTGTTGTTACACAGAAATATTTTTGTTGTTACACAGAAACATTTCATTGATACACATCAACATTCAAAGATGATTAGTCATCCTGTGTTGAAGCCATCTTCCATTGCCTTAACTTTCATGACTTCACACATGCCTATTCATTTATGAGCTGCATACATTCCTTTATCTTTTTCAGTTCACTTTTTCCTTCTTTTTCCATTCCAGTTTACCTCCTGAATAAAAACAATTCCCTTTCCATGATTACATTTCCTTGCCATAAGCATTGTTGCTGCTGAGATATTTCATATAGTCCTACCAAATATTTTTATACAAACTCGCGTTGACTAATGTGGGATTCCTTAAGGCCCACCTTTCAACAAGTCTTGCCCCATCGACCTCAGCACCTTATCTGGGATATAGACTAGAGTTCCTTTTGAGTACCTAGAGGCTTACATGCCTTAATGGCAAGCTCTCTCGCTAGCAATCATGGGAATACATCAATGTCCCTTGATCGTTAGATCTTGCAAGTGGCTTGACATCAGCCCATCTATTCTCACTTTGCAAGATGTACTCGGGTACCTTGACACTCATTGTCATCACTGGTGAGTTTGTCTCGCATTGATTAATGGCATTCATCAATGGCAGGTAATCCAATGATTTCTCTTCATGCTCGACATCGACACATTCATTTGCATGATGAGAATTGTACCATCGATTTTGTAGCAGGTGAAGACTATACACTTTTTCATTAACTCCTCAGCAGTTGCAGCAGTTTGATTTTAGATCTATGAGAGTATCACGGTTTCATATTCTCTGCCTTCCACATTTCTCGTGATTTAGCAGTAACAGTTCAGATTCCTTCATTTCCCATGATCCAGTTACAGTAGCAACAACATTAGCAGCCCATTTTTCTGATCCAACGGTTACATCTATTTTTTGGGTAAGTGGAGGTATGTTCTTTTCTAAGCTTTAATCAAACAATTTCTTATATGTCGACTTGAATATTTTAGAAACTTTCATCACCATGCTCTCTTTCCTTCCATAACCTACACTAAGTTGCATGAGGGCATGCAACCTATTCAGTTGGGGGGGGGGGACTATTTCACCACATATTCATGACCATTATTTCATTTTATCATCTCATCATTCCATTTATGATTCACTAACATTTATTTTCCAACAACACTTTGTTGCATTTCGATTGATATACATATTGGCATGATTCATAAAGATAACGAAAAGGCTTTCTTACACACAATGATGCTTTCTTATGCGCATTGATAGCTTATTATTTCCAGTGAGTATATGGCTAAATTATTGGAGCAAGAAAATAAATAAGTGAAATGAATGTTGTTAACATAAGAACCAACATCTTTTGTATTCATGGTTGTCACAAAAGAACCAACCATAAGAAAATTTCACATGTTGTTACACATATTTCACATATTGTTACACATGTATTTTACATGATGCTACTCTTGTATTTCAAATCCTGGAAAT